>BGPR01003097.1:56877-67653 GCA_013235015.1 Araneus ventricosus | reverse complement strand
ATTTTACCATATTCTGGTAGTTTTGACCAGAATTTTTTTTCAGTGTGAACTACCAGAGTAGTTCATGGATCTAGAACTTAGGACTACGACCTAATAGTCATGCAGAATGTTTTGAACGATTATTGAAACACGCGTATTACAGTATACAGATATTATGCAATCCTATAAACATCATCATTTTAACTCTTAAAAGTCCGATTTTTAAAAAATTGATTTTAAAATGTTTTTGGCTTTAATTTCTTGAATTAAACATGGGAAAATACTTTAAAAATGCTATTTGGTTTTAAGTATGGTTTATGGCTAACAACGGCTTGTTAGCCATACTACTTAGTCAACTGACAGCACTAGACTTTTATTTCAGAAAAAATTTCCTTGACAAGATTCTATAATATTAAGCAAAGACGAATTTTACTAACTAATAATACGGATGAGGAATTTCCTTCAACATTATAGAATAAAATATGGTACTCTCAAGTGTACAAAAAAAGCAAAAAAGATGAAGCCTCAAGTAAGAAACATCAATTTATTTTTATTTTTTTTCACAGCACTCAAGCAGCCATCTATATGCTGTAAATTGATTTAATAAAATTTTCAATATGTATCCTATTGGCAAAAACAGGTATTAGAGCTTCAGTCTTATTCTCAAAGTTTAGAGGACAAAATTCGGTATGTTGATTAAAGGCAACACTGGTCATTTAAGGGTTAAAATGAAATCGAAGCTAATGTTATATAAGAGATAGATAAACCGTATTTGGAATATGTCTTGGCGCCAAATTTGTTGGTCTGAATAAAATTTTGGAACAAGTCGGCCAAAGAGAAGAAGAAAATCCAGATTTGAATTTTTTAATTATACCACTAACTAAACTTAACAGTCGTACTATTGTGAAAGTATACGAGAAAGTTAAAGAGAGAACAATCCCGCAAGTTTTCATTTCTTTTTTAAAAAAATACATTTTGCAATAAACCTATTCAAACAATACTCCTTCAAAAAATTCGAAGCTTTCGTCTTCGTTTGCGACGTGCAAAAAAACCCTAGACCTAATTTACTTGACTCGAACTAGACATTAAGTAAGATATGCTTCTATAAACTATCGAGTGCCTTGAGCTAATTAGGTCTTCGATTTGGGTTGGTAGCAGTTAGCCAACTTATTCTTAAGTCGACAAATACATCAAAATATAAAATGCAGAAACATTAATTTAATTATAATTAGTTTATTTTTTATTAAAATTTTATTACTTCCTCGTATACAAAGTAAGCTTTTAATTATTTTTCATCACAAAAAGAAAGTATTATAATCGTCAAAATATTTGACTCCGGAATTTTGACGGGATCTTAGACCTCATTGAACTAAAAAATAAAGGCGCAGTTAGGGTCCACGCTGCAGATTTTTCGTGAAAACGTTGGGATAAAATCATAAAACAAGTGTTTCGTATTAATATGTAATTTAATTATCAATTTCTTTAATACAATACTTACACATAGTATATGGTTCCAGAATAGATAAATCGCAAGCTACCACAGACCCTTGCTACATGCGATAAACTCGTGATTTGTCTATTCTGTAACCATTATACTACTCTGTGTAAATATTGTATTAAAGAGATTGATGGTTAAATTACATATTAATACGAAATACTAGTTTTATGATTTTATCCCGACGTTTTCATGAAAACTCTACGGCGTGGACCCGAACTGCGGTTTTCTTATCTTTTATTTAGAGCAGCTTTTTATGGCGCCATCTGTTGACAGTATGTAGAACTACATTTCGCGTATGTGCAATAAAATATTATTTACTGCAAATGCTCATATTTTACGTAATATTCAACTTTTAAACAATGTTTCTTTTTCGTATTGTCAAGTATTCTGTAAGTTTCGTACAATTCGAAAGAAAACTCTGCATGTCATAATAAAAAAAAACATACAAAGTTTGAAATTTTCAATTTAATACCGATTTTTACTTATATTCTGATAAATAATTTTATTGTCTCCCTTTGGGTCCTAGTAATACTCCTCAAACTCTTTAAAATGACACCTGAATCAATCTCCTAGCTAAACGCGTTCCCACTCTACACTTATTTATATCCTTCCATAAAGATAATTCATGACAATCACGCGCATGCGCCTACACTGGTACGATGACGCCACAGGCAAAACAAATACTATGCGACAAACTCTTACAGATATTATCTATCCGTTGTGGGGTCAACCATTCTTTTCGCGTTATTAGTCTCGTAGTTATTAGCGATTCAAATCTGACGGCATTTTGTCACGCAAGAAAGTTCGACCAACTTTCACTGTAAAGAGCGGAAAGACGTTTTCACGTCAAAAAAGAATTAAGAATTAGGTCTGTCTGTGTCGGCCAAACTTTAAAGGTAGATCGGGCGTACGATAAGCATCCATATTCACATAGGAATATGGTTGCGCAAACGCCATCACGCAGCCCATGGCAACCGGCTTACCTGTAAGAGTTCTAGACCAACAACGATCACGGGGGAGATAAGTTATCGAGATGCGAGATAACAAAAATACTATAAAAAATTATAGGAAAGCAGAATTATTCAAATAGGATGGCCAAATTCCAATAGGAATTCCAAAAGGATGACAGCATTCAAATTTCACAAGTTTTGCCAAACAAAACAGTGCTTTGCATTTAATGCCAATAGAAATTTTTGATCATCTATACTAACAATAAAGGAGAATGTGTGTGTGTGTCTGGGTGTTGGCGCTCTACAGGGCAGACCGCTGGACTTCGTGCTACGGAATTTGGCACGAACGTTCTTTGGAGGGTGGGAATGTGCATCTCGTGCCTTTTTTGAAATTTTAATTAGAATTGTAACTAATTAAAAATAATAAGCGAAATTTTGGTGTTTTTCCTTAATAACTTCCGAAAATATTACAACACAAAAATTATTTTACGCCATCTGAAAGACCAAAAATTACCTTTCCAATTAAGTTGCCGTAAAATTTTTCTCTAATTTTAAGAATCCTTTAAAAAGAATTTTTGGCATAATTTACAACAATACTTTTCATTGTTACAACGCAATTCAAACCTCTGCATGTGTCTTTTTCTTTGTTGAAAGCTAAGGTAATATTTTAATGTTTAATGATATGTTTAATCAGCATAATTTAATATAGCTAATATGCTGCTGGGCGTAAGATGCGTCGCGACATTTTAAAGTTAAAATCAAATGCATATTTTGCAAGACGAATAAGAAAGTGAAGTTGATGCCGACAACGGACAATTTGTATGCTACATGACACAGACAGTTACTCGACTCCATTAGGGACGTTTATGCAGACAACGAACGGAATAGGTGCAAGGCTATTCAAAGAACATGGGTTAGATATCTATCAAAATTTGAAATTGAAACTTACTTTGTTACGGGAACCATGAATTTTCAATTTATACATAAGAGATTCAGTTGAAATTATATACCCGGCGAACAAGCTGGTCTCCGAAGGCGGCTAGTTTCAAATATAATTTAAAGAAGTTTTAAAATCGTCATTAAACTTGATCTATTTTGGAGTCTCTGCAATATCTTTTGACAAGCTTTCATACATGCATTACGCAACTATGCACCATGATCGCAAACGGCGTTTTTTCGAAAATTTAAAAAAACAAATTGTCTTTTCTATGATATCAACTTTTGCAGTAGAATTTTATCTCTAATTTTAACATCGTTTTCCTCAGCGGTCCAATATTTGAAAAGTATAATTCTGTTGGAATTTCATCGTTCTACCCAATTTCAGAATAGTTATCGTAGAACTATTTTCATTGAGCTAACAGATGGCGCTGAAACTTCAAAATCAAAGACAAATGGAACCATACCTCTTTTTTCATCGGCCCTTCAAATGATGAAAAATATAATTCTAATTTTTCGTTTACCAACCCGGATTTAAAATTCCAAGCTTTAAATAAAAGAAAATATTTACAGTACTATTACATTTTATATAGATAGGTGTTAAAAAAATTTTATATAAAAGAATTTCGTACTAAAATAGTGGTAAAACTCTTATAGATATGCATATTCAAATCTAAATGTTTTGTTTTGCCTTCGTCGCTTGGTGTGTAAAGTAGCTCTGGAAAATGAAAACAGATGTGGATGATTATAAGACAAATCTATTCAAGCAACATTTACCAAGTTAATATCAAGAACGCTGAGTGATAATTTCATGACGAACTGGTATTTCAAAATTACAGACAAAAATATCCTCTAATGTTGGTTGGAATTAGTACAAATTCGGATATCAAACTATGCTATGTAAATTTAAGTATAGTTTTCAATAGTGAACCCAAAATCCCTAAAATGGCAGTTGATCCCCAATTGCATAATTGCGTCCTACTGTCTTGGCAGATGATGTTGTTTGACTGTATGTTTGTTTGTGTACAATGTGACTGTTAATTTGTTTCACAGATTCGTTTTATCGCATGAAGTCGACCAGGTAGAATATGTATATATTAATAAATAGTTGCTGTAAAACTATGCAATTGATACGAGATACCTAGAAATGGCCAGAAATGATGTTTATATTACAAATTTCATCTCTGCATTTTTGATTTAATTGTACAATAACTTGGAAGGCTATTGTCATTTATTTGCTTGAATTGGCTATTTTAAGCTCTTTTCTGTTATACTTAACAGAATTTCATTTATTATTTCCAAAATATTAAACAGTGCTAATATCATTTCAAAATATCAAATTTCAGCTTGATAGTTGCTAACAGCGTTTTCAAGGAGAATTCAACAATTTTTTTTGACTTATAGCTTCTAGATTTTAAAAAGTTAGCTTTCAAAGTGAATAAACCAAACTTTTTTTGCATTTAATCGTATCTCTGAAATCTTAAGAATACTTTATCTAGGATGTTCAAGAAAAATATACAGATAGATACGAATTATCCTCTTCTGAATTCAACATAAAAAACGGAAAATGCCGGTTTTGCCGATCAGAAGGTTAATCATTTCAGATATGTCAAGCTTTTTTCCCTGGTAATAGCACGGCAAAGGTGTAATGGTTCCTATACATACCCTAGGGATACAAGTAGAGGGTGCCCACTTAAATAAGGGTAACCCCTTCTTAACTAACGACTGCAACTATAGTCATGAAAGTGGTGAAGATATAGTAAAACGTCTATGCGCTATGCGATGAGACCCATAACAGCGTGATCTGGTGGTAAACTCCGGAGTTAGCATTCCTATCTTGAAAACGGTACAAAATAGAGGGAAAATATCAATCACAAAGTTATAGAGCTTTAATGATTTAGTACAAAAAGACATCTTGTACACATTAATGCAGAGAATAGAGCGCTTAAAAGTTGCATATTTTTTGTTCGCCTTTCCCCAAATTGTAACGTCACAAAATATGGACAAAAGGAGAAAATGTTATTTTTCGGACAAAAAAATGCCGCCATTATACCTTTCCCTGTGGGAATAACTCAAACAGCAGGTGTATGTGACCTTTCCGCCATTATTGCGATAATTTCGATGACGTATTACTGCTGCTTCTGCTAGCGCTGCCAACTATATGTTAAAAGTTGTGCAAAGTGAAATTCAAACAAGGGCTCATATCTGTACTATAGATGACGGAAAGCACATTAGACACCGAAAATTATGGTATCTTGTGATAACTAATTGTTTTTTCTCTTTGTAATAATCAATGTGCATTTTGAGCGTTCTGTTCTTAGTATTAATATGCGCAAGGCGTCTATTTGTACTAAATCAATAACGCTCGACAACTTTGTAATTGACATTTCCCCCTATTTTGTACAGTTTTAGAGACAGAAACGCTAATTACGGAGTTTGCCACCAGGTGGTGCTGTAAAGGGTCTCATCTCATAGCGCATAGACGTGTTACTATATCTATACACTACTGACACTACTTTCATGACTATAGTTGCCATCGTTCTGAAGTTAAGAGGGATTGCCACTTATTTAAGTGGGCACTCTGTATGTGTGAAACGTTTTAAATTGTTTTATCACCAGATGTATCGCTATCAAATTTTTAAACCTGTCTGTCTATTCTTGTGTACGAGAACGTGATAATCCATAAAACGATAGGTAATGAAATTTGGCATATAATTTTGATGCCAAAGCTGTAGACCTGTTTCAAATTTTGGACCAAAGCTGTCACAGAGAAGAGATACTATTCTGAAACGAATGAATAAAAATATTTATAAAATTCCTTATATTATGAAGCTAACTATAAAACACGGCATGTTGTGGAACTAAAACAGATTGTCGAATTAAGAAACTCCCTCGGGTGTATTTTCTTAATTATAATTTCAGAAACAATCCTTAATTTTATAATTTACATTAGTTGTAATGTTTTCACTATTATTGTCAAATATTTGTAAAACATAGGCACCGTAACTTCATTGCATTCGGTTTTTAATCAGGTCACATTTACATATGATTACTAACCGAATAATTTAAATTGTAAATTTAGATTAATATTATTCTAAAATTTGACTATCGATATAATAATTTTTATGTAGGCAATTACAGTGATAAAAAATTTAATATAGATTTATCTATGGAAATTAACAAATTTCGATAAATGTGTAAATCCACTAAGAGTCATGGACCATAAAAGACATGTTGGCTTCATATCCTTTCTGGTAATTGCCAATATTTAAGCTTCGGTTAAATGTACTTCCGCACTATTTGCCAGAAAAATGGCAAGCTATGTGTTAGAAAAGCGAATTTTCAGATGGTTATGAATATTATTTATGGAGAGAGGATTGGAGGGTAATTGGTATCTTTATGCTCTTTTAAAAATAAAAATATTTAAATTATTTGGTCTCACAAGAATTGAAGTCACTAAATACATATAAAATATCTCAGAGCACAATTTAAGTTTGTAAGTTTCTTATAGGAGCTTAAAAATTCATTCTATAATCATATTTTCTTATTTATCATAAAATGGTTATAAAATCCATAAAATAAATTGAAAAGACTTTATTATTTCTGAACATTTGTGTTTAATTATATGTAATTAATTCCTAAGCAAAAAATATTGGCAAAACATCGGATGATGTATATCCAACAAATCCTCGTAGAGTTTACTTTTAAACATGACATTTCATTTCATTGAGGCATCAAGGTTTTACAGAAAACAAAAATAATGATAAAAATAACTGAACAGTAGACGAAGCAGAATATAATAAAGAAATGTAATATAATAGTAACTGAAAATATAGTAGTATTTAGTGAATAAAAATATGATAGAAATTGCTATATTCTGATACGTATAATAATATGTACAGATACCTCTTTATGTATTCCAAAGTTGTTGAAGTAATAAGTACGTTAAAAATGAGTTTCTTATATATTACCATATGCGTGATGTCTTTTACAAACCTGTATTTGCTTTCGTTTGGAAGGCCAAACAAAAGCAAATACAGGCTTCCACACTGATGCATAAACTTTTGGTCTTCTAGAACTTTGCAATCGTAATTTTGTTTTCTTTCTTATTTATGAACATATCGAGCAACCAGCTTTGTGAATGAAACAGTTACTGAGTTTTAACAAACAGATCTTGCTTTTATAGCTTGCTTGCGTGCATGCAGAATTTGAATGAAATACATCAAAATAGAGGATAAATATGGACATTGTTTAGTAAGTTAAGAGGAAATATAACACCTTGTATTGTTATTAAAAATTTTATCACACTTAAAGCCCTTTTTTCCTGCTATGCCCTTTCTTCGTTTTGAATAGTATTGTTCGCAGATGTCAAACACTGAATCAACAATGAAGAAAAACGAAAAGTGAATGAAGTTTTGGGAGGAAGTACAGGATACCCAAAACTAAAGTTCGCCTATCCTCTTGAAACCCAAAGGTATAATCTTCTACCAAATTTCAAAAAATTCGAGATAAATACTCATGCTAGGATTATATGACACTATATATAATCAATTAGTTAATTACATATTGATTAGTATAATAAATAAATATAAATTAATTAATAATTTAGTTAATGTAATTAACTAATATAATTTTTTAAAATATAATTAATAGATGGCACTATCCAAAGCATTGGACAGCAGGATTTAACCCTTTGCTGTCGATGCCACTATAGTGGTGGCATTCAAGAGTCGCCATAGAAGTCGGTGCCACAGTGACGACATTCGAAAGTCGTCGTAGAATGGAAAATTACAGAAATTAAAAAAAATACGTTTTAGTGTATTATAAATACTATTAAACGCAACAAATTCTGTGTGTTTTAATATCCACATTATATTGACTTTAAATCCCGTACGGAAAAGTAACTGCGAAACGATAAATTTTTTCCAATAAATTTGCAGGATTAAAGCCGAAATCAAATATTTCGTACTCTTTTATTCCTTCTTATTAATAGAACAAGCCTTTATAGGGGGTTTAAAATCTATTGTGAGTATATAAAAATTATTAATTATTTGCCAAAAACGTGCAAGAAGTCAACTATGAATAAAAAGGAAATATGCCGTTTTCTAATCTGGAATTATTTTTCTGTTGTACTTTTAATTGACAAAAAAACGCTTACAAATGCCTTATGCATCCTTGTTATTACTGTTGTGTAGCAAAATGTATTTCATGTTTTGTCAATGAACCGATAATGAATAAAAATAACGGTGGCAAAAGTTTTAGTACTGTGAGGTGATATTTGTTTAAGAAGTAAGTTCTTACCATCTCAATAAACTTAAAATATATTTTTTCTTACAGTCCATATTTTTTTCTTGTACTATCGACATAAAAAGAACAGCAATAAATGTATATACTTTCCTTAGATGTAAGTGACAAAGGGCATGTTAATCTTTGTAAAGACAGAGTTTTTGCTTAGTTTTATCGTTAAGGATAGAATATTGAGCATTTGTTTATAAAAGCATATTTTTCCCTTGACAAATTTGATCCAAAATTTAATACAGATATACAGTTTTGGCGTAAATATCAAATATCATGATTTTTGTTGGTTGTATTGTTTAAATATCTTGCTTACATACAAACAGTCCCAATTCCAAAATGCATCTTTTGGACACACAAAGTGAAAAGTCACAAAATCAACAGGTTCAATTTTTTAATGATTGCAATACTTTCTCTAAGTATATGTAAGACAAAAGAAATTGCAGTGAAGTATTGAGGGTAAGTAGCGACCAAGCTTTTTTGCTCCAACATATTAGGCTTTCAAAAGTGGCAAAAACATACTGACGTTTAATCTCCATGGCGCTAGGGACAACTATACTCCAGCACTTCGTTGCTATGCCACTGAGAAACTGATATTTTGCAAAATGCTATTCTTACGACAGAAATACTGAAAAGACATGCTAACAATAGCATCTATAACCTTAATCCACAATCCACACCAAGTAGGGATGAAATGGAGGGATTAGAAGACTGTGGTGGGGATTTAGTCCCCCAAAATATTTGCGCGACGAGATGTTCTAATGAGTTCAAAGGTGTCTTGTCATAAACTGCTTTATACCTTGGGGTTGAGTATTGCAACTATGTCTAACAACATGACCGAACATTTTCCCTCATATCTGAGGGGAAATATACACAATTATTACTGGCCTTGCGTTATGTCGATAGCACGAAAAAAAGAAAGACAGTAAGAAATAATCAAGATTCTTTTTTTCGATCGGACGACAGCTCGAATCTCTATGAAATATCATCTCACGTTGCTAAGCCTTCTCTCCCAATTGAAATACAATACTTCTAGATAATAAATAAATATCAATATGAATACACATTCTCACTTGCAATTATAAACCAAAATTCAAGCAATACACAAACAAATACTAAAAGAACGAATAATAAAGTTAACTTTATTCATTATCTTTCACTGGTAAAACACAAAATTCATTTTATTATATAATAGTAATCAGTGGCGAAGAGGCGTGGGCGATTTCTTCTCATACCCTGCGGGAGGAATTAAATTTTAATTCATTTTAGCTCCCGAACACTAAGAATTATATAAAAGCATACGAATCCGCCAAACCCAACTACTTTTGTAGATAAATTTTTAAATTTGTTTTCTACTCTCTATTCTCCTAGATACTTTTAGTTGTCTATAAATTTTTTGCTACCTCCTCCCTTATAACTCCCAATCGCAGCTACTGATGGTAATAACAAGGATACATAAAGTAATTGCAAGCGTTTTTCGTCAGTATAAAGTATGAAAGAGCGATAATTCGCAGATTAAAAAACTGCCGGGTTTCTTTTTTTCATAGTCAATTTCTTGCACATATTTGGCTATTAGTTAATATTTTTATAAACTCACAATAGGTTTTGAACCCCTTAAAATTGTTTGTTTGTTCTATTAATAAAAAGTGCAAAACATTTGATTTGGGCTTTCATATTGCGAATGAGAAATTAGAGAAAAAGTTTGAAATAGAGCAAAATTTTTCAAATTTATAAAACGTTTTCGCACTTGCGGCACCTCAAGATATATTCCGATTGCCATCAAATTTTATCTTTGTCTTTTTTGCATCAAAAGGCAACTCTTCCGCACTATTACAAGATAAATTTTTTTTCGTTCCATCCTAATCTACATGTCTGGTGATGAAACCATATGTCAAATTTCTTCCATCGAGCACTTTTCATTTTAGAGCTATTATGTTCACATGCACACGGAACAGTCAGACAGACAGACTTTCCATTTAATCATATGTCCGAAATTTGACAGAAATGTGCAATGTGAAATGTAATGTCGTATAAAAATAGCATACCGAATTTCATCCTCGTAGCCTTTTAGGTGTTTCGCGTTCATAGAAAGACAGATAAAGTTCCAATAGTTTTCGA
>BGPR01003097.1:11966-56867 GCA_013235015.1 Araneus ventricosus | reverse complement strand
GTTTTCGAACTCTAAAAGGTCTAGGACGTAGAAATTATTCAAAATCTAGATGTCGAATTTTCTCGTTACTTTCAAGTGTTTCGCGTTCATAGAAAGACAGATAAAGTTCCAATAGTTTTCGAACTCTGAAAGGTCTAGAACGTAAAAATTATTCTAAATCTCGATGTCGAATTTTTGGACGGTAACAATACTTTCTCTTTCAAATGATGTCTTTTTTTATATAACCAAATGCCGTCTTAAAACTCTATAAATTTTGAATTATTGACAAAATATGATTGAGTATATATGCAACAGCGGCAAGATATTGGGCTCTAGACAGTGAAGTCGGCTGAAATCGAATCGTTACCATTACGGTTCCTTCATAGGTACTTACGAAGTATACCGAGACAAAGATTTCAGACGATCCAATTTTATGCAAAACTAGCTCAAATCGAAAATGAGATTGACTACAAAAATCTGTTATTTAGCACCTAGCAAGACTGCAATAATGGCTGTATTTTTTAAATCATTAATAAATATCTAAATTTCTCTAAAATATCATTAACAGGTAATAAAGATAAATTGGCAGGAACAAAGATATTTGGATGTAAATTGAATGCCACTTGGCCATAAAAATTATGAAAAGGGAGTAATCCTTTATATATACATGGTGTTTTTTAAAACTGACTCTATTCAGGGCATTTCTGTAGCTCGATCTATCAGCAGAAGTACCGCCAAATTTTGTAGGGGGACTAATGACGACAAGGGGAAAAAAAAAAAAAAAAAAAAGAGTCCGTGAAAAAATAGTTCTAAAAGTGACCGATAGAGGGAAATTTGGCGCTGTTGTAGTCCTGAGAATTTGACAAATGAATAAAAATGAAGCATTTCCAGTGCAACAGTGCTTTGATACAGCAAATGAACTGCACCAAAGGAATATAGAGATGATATTTCAGTGCACCATAGCACTTTATTTAATAAAAGTGCTTCTTCTGAGAGGACAAAGACCCTTTTGAATTTAAACACATATTGCATTCTGTGTGCAACATTCTCCATGTCCATTTTCTCAGGATCCTTTTCCCTGTGGGGCTATTTGAAGTCCAATATCTATCTAGGTGGGATTCTGATCCTGACGGCCTTAAAGGGCAACATATCAAGGGGTGTGCTGAGCAAACAAAAAAAACTTCAGGTTGTTGTGCAGCAGCTCATCTATTTATTCCAACATTAACTCAAACGCATTAGTTCTGTTTTTCTGATCAGGCGACTGAAGCGCCACAACGCACATTAGTTCCATGGAACACGAGGTCCAGCCACCTAGGAATCCGGTGGACCGCTCCGTGTACCTGAGAGCGCTACGATTAGCAATCTGTATAGTCATAGACGTTATTAGATGATGAGAGATAAATTTCCACAACAAACCAAGAAGAGAAGAGGATCATTGATTTATATATCGAGATACTGAGCATAGAAAGATTGATCCCAAAAGGGGTAAATACAAACCATTAGATTGGTCTATGCTCTTCAGGTTCAGTGAAACCTGGCATAACGAGCAAAATAAATTGTTAAAAAATGCTGTACAATTTTTTAATGAACATTTTACATCGTTTCCCATTATTTGAAAATGCATAATTCTGATGGAATTTTATCGTCCCCGTAATAAAACTACATAAATGGCGCTGGAACATCATTGTCTTTTCCTAGGACCTTTCATATGACAAAACTTCGAATCTGATTATCTGTTACCAGCTCGGACATAAAAGTCCAAACTTTAAATAAAAAAAAAAATTAATTGGGAGGAAAAATAATTACCTGTTACTAAGAAAGAAAACTTATATGGGAAAATTTTCAATTAAAATAGTGGTAGTAATTTCATAAACACGTCCAATCATATATAAATATTTCGATTTCGGCATTTTCAACGTACAGTGAAACCTCACATAACGAGCAAAATAAATTCTAAAAAAAATGACTTGCTTAACGAGCGACGTTTCGCATAACAAGTGACGAGGAGAGGGGAATTCTCGGATTTTGTGCCTGCTACTGTCATATCCAGGGAGCTTTTATTTTGCTTTAATTCTTATCAAAGTAGGTGTCTAATGCTTGTGCGTGCACTTTTAACTGTGACCTGTTTCAACTGTTAATCAAATGAGATCTTTTGTCTTGATTTCTTTTTTCTAGTAATAAACGTTTTAAATGGAATTAATTTCTTTGGTTATTTTCATATTTTTGTTCCAGTAATATTTTAGGCCATGGTTTTTTAAAACTATTTTTCGGCCTTGCATTTACAGTTGTTGAAACGCTAGGACACAAATTATATGACGTATTTGAGTCAATGAAGTAGCATAATTGAGTTATTTCTTTCAATAAGAGTAACAGAACTTCTATATCAATCCGTATTTAGCACTCATTCCGCTAGCATCTTAGTATCATTTATTATCACACATTTTTCTAAACTTGTATTCAGCCGTATTATTTGTGTTCTTTTGTGTGCAAAGTGTAATAACGCTTGCAAAAATGTCTCCGAAGAAAATACCGAAAGAACAAGACCATAAGAGAAGAAAAATAACCGCAGAAATTAAATGTAAAATCATTAAAATGCGCGAACGAGGTGTGAGCGTGGCTGATCTGACGTATACATGCAATCGGTCTACATCAACGATTTGCAGATTCTTCAAAAGGGGTGACAAGAATACTACGAAACGGTTACGTATTCTCGACGATGTTGAAAGATTGCTTCGCACATTGCTAAACGAAAAGCAATTGAAAGGGGACTCTGTTAACGATAATATCATTTGTGAGAAAGCGAAAGTGATTTTCACCTACCTCGCTAAGAAGACGCCCGGATCCTCAATGGCCGAAGAAGTATTTAAGGGAATTCGTGCTGGTCTGAGAAATGTAAGAGAAGAACTGGCATCCACTGCGTTGTAAGGCCCGGTGAAGGAGCGAGCTCCGACATAAAGACAGCAGGGAACTTCATCGGCGACTTCAAGAAGCTTGTAAACTCTGAGAGTTATCTGCCTCAACAGGTTTTTAATTGTGCCAAAACGGGTCTCTTCTAGAAAAAAATGCCGAAGCGAACCTAAATAGCAGAAGAGGAGAATGCATTGCCTGGCCACAAACCAATGAAGGATCGTCTTACCTGGTATTTTGTGCAAATGCAAGCAGCGACTTCAAAATTAAACCACTGCTTGATTACCTTTTAGAAACTCTGCGAGTTTTCAAGAAGTGTAAAGCCCAGAAGAGCAGGATAAATGTGATGTTGAGGTCCAATAATAAGGCTTTGGTGACCCGTGATCTTTTTACTGATTAGATCAGTGAAGTATTTGCTTCTTCAGTAAAAAAAATATATGCTTCAGACGAATCTGCCACTACATGCTCTTCTCATTATGGACAACGCTCCTGCCCATCCTCCAATCCTACAAGATAACCTCCTTGAAGAATTTAAGTTCATCAAGATCTAGTTTTTGTTTCTCACTACATTAATCCAGCCTACGGACCAGAAAGTTATCTCTAACTTTAAGAAGCTCTACACTAAAGCATTCTTCGAGTTTGTTTTGAGGTGACAGAAGGGACTAGTCCTCTTAGAAAGTTTAGGAAATATCACTGCCACATCTTTACTTGCCTCAAGATGATCGAAAATGCATGGGAAGGGGGTAACCAAGAGAACCCTAACTTCCTCTTCGATGAAACTTTTGCCGAATAGTGCTATTGAATGTGACATTGAGGAGTCTGAGATAGTACATGAGGAAACTGTTGTTAAAGAGATTGTGTCTTTGGCCAAGGTCATGGAATTGGAGGTGGATAAAAATGATATCAATGAGCTTGTGGAAGAGTACAACCAACAGCTGACTACCTAAGAGCTTGTGGAGTTGCACTGTGTTTCACAGCAAGAAGCTATGGAGGAGAGTTTGTCAGAGGAGGAGGAGGTGATAGTAAAGCAACAATGTTCTAACGCAATAAGAGAAATGCTAAAATCATGGTTAACTGCTGCATCGTACATTGAGAAGCATCACCTTATTAAGGCAGTGGCTATGCGCGCTACAAATTTTTTTAATAATAATGCTGTGTCGCATTTTCGACAAATTTTGAAGAGTTGGCAAAAACAAATGTCTTTAGACAGCTTTCTATTAAAAAAGTATAAGGTATAGAGTAAAGTATAAAGTAATATACAATAAAGTAAAAGTATAAGTAAGGTCATAATTCATAAAGAAACTCAACAAGCCCATTAAAGCACTAAGAAAAATGAATAAATATCTAAATGAATCATTGAACTCAATCATGCTAATCATAATTGGTGTCATAAATAATAAACTATTTCGATTTTTTTGTTTTGTTTTCTGCAAATAGAAATCGCATTCTATGTTGGTTGATTCTGCTATGAAAGGAAAGATGAAGACGATTCGCGGTCCCTAACAAACTTATATGTAATTTTCTTTGAATAAAAGTTATTCATAAAATTTTTTGAGTAATTTTTTCAGAATGGAACGAATTATAGTATTTTACATTGAGTTATATGCGAAAAATTGTTTCGCATAACGAGTAAGCTTATGGAACGAATTATGCTCGTTATGCGAGGTTTCACTGTAGTTGTAATGTAAATTTATTAAAACTTGCTACTTCTGACATAAACTACATGACTACTTCCTACCGTTACAAAATTGTAACGGTAGGAGTAAAAAAAAAGTTTAGCCGTCAGATAATGCTCACAAGATAAGAAAATTCATAATTTTGAGGATAGTTGCTTTGAAATGCTTAGCATAAAGCAAGTAACCAGAAACTCATATAATTTTAAAAATTTAGTGAAAAATTTTAATGAAACTAATGTCAGTAACAGATTTAATGCAATCTCGCAGATACTGGCTGAGGACAATAGCCCTGCTCCGTTTAACTTTCTTTTACTCTTTACATCACGAGCTCATCGATAGCGAACTTCTGTGCTGTCCGATGAATGGCGCCACAAGCCCTTGTTGAACATTTGTTTCATATCCTCGTTCGCTTATTCTACTATACTTACGCCGTTCTTTATTTCAAATGCGGCGTTCATGACAACATTGGTTATGCGCCCAGGACGAAAGGAATTTTATTTCGAAATACATATACTACTCTCTGTTAATAAAAATAACGGTAAGTTTTGGGATGCAATTGAATACTGATTATCATGTTAAATGATTCACTTAGAATGTTTCTTAATTAGTGACAGTAGTTTAATATAGAGTTTGTTTTATTTAATGATAGGATTTTTGCCAACTTACTGGATAATATACAAATTAACAAAAATCTTTTATTTTTTTCTCTTTAAAAAAATTATGAATTTTTAAAATTAGAAATCGTGAAAAAATCTTTAAATCGTTAATAACCTCCTGTTAATAGTGTAGCATCTTCTGGCCATCGTTGTATCAATTCATTCTTTATTTCCTCTATAATGCCTGCATTAACGTCTTCTTTTTGTAGTTCATATGGACAGGATTCCACAGAGCCGCTCTTTCACAGACTTAAATCAATGAAAGCCGATTCTTTCTCCAAATTCCATACAGTTTTCAAATTTACTGCCATGTTTCTTGACAAGTGAATCTCGGATTAAATGGATTTCTATTTGTTTACACTTTTGGCGCCGATCGCGGCATTTTTTGGCGAACTACATAGTGCCATTCTTGGCGATTACGTCACCGTCAAAGTCGCACCCGATTGGTTTGAATTTCTCAATGCTCACGATTTTCCGTCAACACTGTGAGCACTTTCAAGCCGGTTGAATGCAGCTTACGATTTCCGTCAGCTTGTCTGACCGGTCACGTGCTACAAACTTTTTGGGTGAGTGGCAATGTGCTCACGCTGACAAAAACTGCTTACAGTAGCTCTCCGTGTGATAAGGCTTTAATACTGCTGCAACGAATCTGGCTTAAAATGTATCTGACTTTCACAGTGGCAGGATATTAGATAGTAATACCGATTTCTTCGTAAAATGTACTGAAGTATAAAAGATTTTCCAAAAATATAACTATCTATACTTTTAATGTTTGTAAATATTACTTTGAAACTGCAAACAAATTCACCAGTCGAAAACTGCAAAATACGAATAATATAACGAAACATTTCATATGAAGCTTTCTGAAAATATCATATAATTTTCATATTAATTTCAAAAGTGAAACTGGTGCTCTATAATTTATTCTTTGCAGCTGCATTTCTTAATTTACAAAGGATATCATTAAATATGCTAATTCCGAAAAAAGGTTTATAAGTTATGAATTCATCTAATACTAGCTGATAAGCTGGCTTTGCTCGGGTTCCATATTTTTTCCTATGCCCGCTTTCGTTTTTCTTAAAAAAATATTGTCACTAACTTTCCCCAACAAACATAAACATCCTTTCAAATATAGTCTTTTCATCACCTTATAACAGTATGGTTAGAAAGAATAAGCGAGAAGTTTGGAAGAACAATATTTATTTTTAACAATAAACTCTATATTTACAGAATTAACCTCTCGGTGCCGATGAAAAATATAAACTTAAAACAATCTTTAGGACAAATAAAATGCCAATAAAAATATACTTTGAGAAATAGAAAAAACATAAGACAAAAAAATCTAAAGATCAAAATGCAAGAAAACGTTTTTCTCCGATGTTTATAAATCAAAACAGAGAAGCTCTCTAAAAAATAAAACCTTTTATTTAAACCAGCTTCCGTTACTACGGCTCAATTTTTAATGTAAGTACACTCAGAAACTTAAGAGCAAGATGAACATGTGTTCTTGTAACTAAAGATATTAGCATTTTTGCTCCACTATTAGGATCGAAATATGGCTGCACCACGATACGACACTTATAACGTCACCGATGCGAAATGCGTACTGGGAAGTCGACACGAAACCTTGGTACGAAGCTCGACAGAAAGTGAATCACATCGAGCGAAAATCTTTTAGGCCTTCAGGAAAAAATTAACTAAAATTCGACGAATAAAGATATTTTTTACCGTTATTGTTTTAAATCAGGAAGTTGCTCTAGTTATTACCTCAAAAAATTTGAAAAAGATAACGAAATTAGAATGTCAGATGCAGAAAATTTAAATTCAAGACTGAAAATGTTTTCGGGAAAATTGACTGTTTTGCAAAAAATTGCTAAAAATCAGAAAAATTACACAGGAGATTCAAAATACTTTTATTAGAACGGGAAAAGTTTGCACTTCACAATGATATAAAAATTACGGTTCTACAATGAGAATAAATGCAGAAAATTTATGCGAAAATAGACAAAAATACTTCCGAATTTACCACTTAAAATTAAATAAATAAAAATCGAATTCAAACTTAAAAATAATTTTTACGGCGTGATCTCTCGTTTGTGCTAATCTTTCACAGTGCCAAATTTTGTCGCCTTAAGTACAACGGTGTGGGCGTGCATAAAGAACAATTAACGTGCATACATACTTCCCTCTTTTATATATATACAGTGATCTCTCACATATGCGCGGTCGCAGGGGACAGCGAAAAAAAAACGCGCATAAGTGAAAAACCACAAAAAGGAGCTTAAAAGTGAAACATCAATACAGTGTACATGTATTGTTAATTAATACTTTGTATATACTACTGAAAAATGTAAATAAGATGTTTCAAAATGCAAATACGTGTATAACTTCCGTTAATTATTTTTTTAAGAATACAAAGAAAATGGAAATGCTCCCGATTTTTTAAAATCGCTCTCATTATCGATTCTGGGACATTAAGATGCTCTGCTAAAACTTTTTTTCGAGGTGCAAGGATTTTCTTCCAATTTTTTAATAACATCCATTTTAAAAAAGCGACAATTTCGTTCTTTTTGCCATTTTAGAACGTAACCATCTAACCATAACCAAAACTCCAAAGATGGTTCTTTCGTTAGCGATCAATGCCACCTGGTACATAAAATACTAACCTCTCTAATTGGCTGCTGTATAAATGCGACTTTTGCTGACGTCAATCACAAGAACTCCATCGAACACCCCGTGTAAGTTATAGGAATGTGCTCCTGGAATCTGAAGAATAGAGGGAGGGCGAGGGAATGCATTCCTAGAAGCAGAACAAAAAGGGTTTTTGCTCTGCTGAAAAAAAAAATTTGAACTAAGAAAATTTTTGCGACGCGCATAAGTGAGAGGTGCTTTTTTAGTGCGGCCCAGAAATGAATAAGAGTTATCATTGTTTTCCTATATCTCTGGCCGGGACAGCGGGAAAACGCGCATAAGTGAAAAACACGCATAAAAGAGAGCGCGTATAAGTGAGAGGTCACTGTAGATAAAGATAGAATTACTAGGAAAACTTAAACCTTTGAGCTTCTTGCTTCAGATAGAGTCCAACTAATGGATGGATTTTTGTTGAGCTGATCAATTTTATGCAAGGTATTTTACGCGCATTCTGTTAGATTTTAAAAGCGCTATCGTTGTATAGAAGGAAACAACTACTTGATTGTCGTGAAATTTCGCTCGACACATTTTTATACGCGACTAAAGCCTATAATTCTACAAACCAACTATTTTTATAGTTCGTACCATAATGACTATACTAAACTGTGTAAAATTTGAATTATTGGTCAAAATGTGTTTGAGTTATATGTGCAACTACGGCAAAATATTTGGCTCAAGACAGTGATGTCAGGGGAATTCGAACCGTTACAAGTTCGGTTCCTTCTATGGTACTTACCAGTATACCGAGACAGATTTCGGAATATCCAATTTTATGCGAAAAAAGGATGAAAATATTAGGAAATATAATTCTATTTCTTTGCTATATTATGAACAGGTACGAATGGCTTAGTGTTCCAAGTAATCAAGTGATCTCACATTGTTCAGGGCTTTTGTTTCTGATGCAGTCTAACCCATCGAGTGAATAATGTTGAGTGGATCAATTTAGCACTAGAGCTTTTTTACGAGGGCTGTTCGATAAGTCCAAGCAAACTTTAAGATATTTCTTCATTCGAACTTATTGAGATTATTTTTAGTTGCCGGTAACTTTTGAACGGCATCACAGGCGATTTCATTCGCATATCTCCATTAGGCTGCGTTTGACACTTGTTTGAATCTACTAAGTACGGTGATTTTTGAAAGACGGATGAGAAAATTTTTTGTGGATTTACGAATCATTATTTTCTTAAAAGGAAAGCGGCCCAGGAAACCAAAGCTAACCCAGATAGCACGTACGTTTGCAGCAAGTTTGATTTTAACTTGATATTACCTTGTTATGGCAAATTTGACGCGTCAAGCTTGAAGCGAAACTGTGGCAAACTAACAATGCAGAATCGCCACCCTCGCTTGCAAAACGAGTTTGCCACAAATTCGCCGTGACAATTAGCGCCACCCCTCCTTGCAACGCAAGCTTGTTGTGAGTTTTCAAAACAAGCTTGTTGCAAAGTATCACAATAAGAGATAATTATCTTTGTCTCTGTTTTAAAAAAAACATCCGATTTTTAATAGCATCTGCTAGACCGTCCTTCTTTTTTATTAATTCAATAAATCAATGATAATTTGTGCAAAAAACTAACTTTTTTATAAAAAAGATTTTGAAACATTTTCCATCTTTTTACTAAATATAGAACTCGCACTTTAAAGAAAACTATATCGCTTTTTTCTTAATGTTGAAATTTTAACATTTATAAACAAAATTAAACCTAAAAAGCAGTCAATGTTTGTTGAAAAATAATAACTTCATTTTTGTCCCATTTTAAAAGAAATTACTTTGAACCCTAATTTCATAATTTAATCTACTAGCAAAACGTAGTTATTAGCGAAATACGCGCTCACTTTGATTTCAAATCATGTTCTCGACACAAAATTTAAAAATTAATGAAATCAAGAAAATAAAATAAATCGTATACGAATCGAATCGAACGATGCATTAGCGAAATCTATCTTCTCTCAGCGTTTATTTGGCCGAGTGGTTAGAGTGTCCGCTTAGCAAGCGCTAGGTCGCCAGTTCTAATCCGAGCGCTGAGGTAATATTCTAATACATTTTGCTTTCATATTTTATTTCCTCAAAAGTTTAGTGAAATCTGTAAACCAAGCTCTCGGAGATATTGCTGTGCTTATATTAAGAAACATACGCTGAAAGGTTATGGTTGCTATGTTTTTATTCTATTTCCAACATTTTTTAATCCAGCTAATACGCCGCTCGCCATAAAATGTGCTGCGTCATTTTAATGTTGAAATCAAATGCATATTTTGCAAGAGAAATAAGAAAGTGAAAATGGCGCCGTCAACATGGAATTAAAGGTTACTGGACATGGTCCGTTATTTGACTCCATTAGGGATATTTATATAGACAATGAACAGAAGAGGTGCAAGGCTAGTAAAAGAATATAGGTTAAATATCTACCACAATCTGAAGTTTAAAATTACTTTGTTGAAGGAACGATGAATATAAAATGATGCAAAATTCAATTGAAATCATATTCTCAGCGAACAAGTTGGTCGTGGAAGGCGGCTGGTGTAGAATAAATTAAAAAAGCGGATCGAAATATGAAGTTATTTACATTCCGATGTGTCAGCAAAAAATATAATAAAAATTAGACCCGATAAGTATTTCTTTGGCATTACTGAAAACTAAACCATGTCTCAAATACCACACTTTAACATTAACCTGAACATCTTAAAAGACCTCAAACTTAACAGTAGGTAGGTCTCCTTCTTAGATTTAAAAAAAAATTAAACCAGACGATTCTTAGCAAAAAATAGATGCCAAAGAAAATGTAGCAATTAGGGAAATACCAGCATTCGACCCTAGTAGCAATAGGAACAGAAGCAGGCCACGCGCAGTACTATATAGACGAAAACAACACCACAGCATTCCCCAAGAAGAGGTCTAGCTCGCTCGGTCTAGCACGGAACCAAGTTCACGGTTTTTGAAATCATTATGCCTTGAATCGTAAAGATATGGATATTTTTCAACTTCAAGAATCATGAGCTCACTATCCAATCAGTATGCCATGATATAATTATCTTAAATACCAAAAACTGAAGAGCAAAACACACAAAATTCCAACGGACACCATGATAAGCAGCAAAGCGATTATTTTTCCGCACGAAAAAAATGCACCCAAGTGCATCGCTTCGCGGCAGTCGCAAGAATACGCTAATAGAATTCCCCCAAACCGGTGAAAAAGGCGCCGTGTGGCCACTCCTGCTTCTTCAGCAAATTGTCTATAATTCGGATGCGGTTGACCTTCAAGTCGCGACTGCTAGAACTCGTTCGTGTGGCCGTAGACTTAATTGGTTATAGAACTGCCAGAACCTTACATGAAGTTTCTAGCTTAGATAAATAAAAGAACTTCCTAATGCATTCAGATGCGTGAAGTATTTAAATTTTATATAAAAATAAATATTTATAATAAAGTGGTAATTTATTTAATTTTTTTGTGTGGAAGAATAAAAGGTTGCCCAAACCAGGAAAAACCGTTTTTGTGACAACCACCGGAAGTTAAATATATTTCTCAATAATGTGTTTTAGTACATGCAGCTTCGTGAAAAGATTTGTCGCAACATTGTGTAGACTTTTTTGTAAACAATTCTTTGAATTCTCAACAGACGGAAGGATTTTCAATAGCCCTGCACTGCTAAAAAAACTTGCACACGTCTGAAACTGCAAAAGAAACGCATCCTGTTTAGTTGATCAAATGTCTTGCAAAAAAACACACACACACAAAAATTGAAATTTTTTGAAACGCATTCCAGTCGTATAGAAAGAGAGATATAGACAGAGCTTCTATACTATTGTCGGTCTCACTGCCATCTACGTATGAAGTAGGAAAATAATAATTGAGGAAAGAAAATAAGCAGCGGAAAAATTATCTATTACAGTGTATAATTCGTTTCAAGCAAACTTTATGCGTGAGCATGTAACTGATAAAGTTTGATAAGTAGACACATCATATAAGAAAAAAGAATTGAAATTAAAAATACAAATGTAAGGAAAATTAATAAACAAACACAAATATGACGCTATTTTTAAGAAAAGTATGAATTGCTTGGATTTTTGTACATTTAATTGTTATTTTATGAAATGCTGAAGTATTTAACGTAACCGCTCAAAAAATGTATAAAATAGGAAATTAAGCAAATTTACCTATTTTTCATGGATTGCATACTCACGAGTCAATAATTTTCTGAAATGGCTGTTTATCCTAAAACTTCATTTACAAATAATATGCAATTTCATTTCATCTTTTTGTTTATCTGCTTAATATTGTTTAGAAAAAAATATTTCAATGAAATCTAAAACTTAAGAGGAATGCTTTTAGACTTAACTGTATAGCTTTTTAATCGTCTGAAATAGAATGAGAAATAAACATCGTAAAAATAAAA
This sequence comes from Araneus ventricosus, assembly GCA_013235015.1. NCBI lineage: Eukaryota > Metazoa > Arthropoda > Arachnida > Araneae > Araneidae > Araneus > Araneus ventricosus. Next base: position 44,569 of record BGPR01003097.1, on the reverse strand, counting down.
AAATGTAACATTTATGCATTTACCATTTATAATTAAATCAATACTACTCAGAGTCAATCATAGCTCTATCTAACAACTGAAATAGCATCAAACTTGGTATTTGTTGGAAATAATACGCAGTTGTCTTTCTTTCTCCTCATTTAATATTCAACCAGTCACAAGCAATTGTGATGATGTCATACGTACGATGATGTTATAATGCGATACCTCACTGCGTGACGTCACATGTATCCCATGATTTCATTTATGTCTTTTGTCATGGAGAGGCGGTAAAAGGCTTGTTATGTACGTCTAACTACGCACTTGTAAACGTCTCCATGTCTGTGTCGTTATAATTGTCTTACGTCTATGTGTTTAAAAATAAACGATGATTATTTCAACCTGTTTCTCATCTCTGCATACTGCACTCTGCTAATTTCCCCTTCAGTATTGGAACAGATAAGAGCATGGAAAGATGGATACCGCAAAACACAAACTCATAGAGATAAGACATTATCCAAGGCAAATAATTGCAATGTATATTCATATTCCTGTCAAAAACAGTGGGATAAATGGAGTGGAAATTCACAATTTTCAGGGAAGCGTATTCACTTCGTATCACCGCCTTCATAGTGAATGATATTCTCATATGTTCGTGATAGGAATATTCTTCAAAATATTCTTTACTACCCAATGTATTATGCCACAACAAATATGCATTTGAATCTACAATACATTTATTTTTAATGTATACAAATCTGGGACCATGCTGAGAGATAATGATGAAGATGCTACAACATTTCAGTAAGTAACGCGCCCTGTGATAAATTAAGACGCATATTGAGATGAGCTGGTCCTATTGACGTCCTTTGGTGATTTCCCGTGTTTTTATGACCCAAAGCATTGGCGTTGTTTTTGCTTTAACTGAAAATTAACCTTTTTAATTATTCCATGTACAGTTGAAGAAAAAAGCAAACTTACATTACCAAGCGTCATTCATCGTAAATCCAAACGAAAAACGACATTTTTAAACATGACTATGGCTTCTAAAAGATTTCATGTCTAAAAATTTTATAAGAGACTATTTTCATATTTAAAATTGCACTAACTTCAAATTTTCCAATAGCCCTTCTTTTGAGGTTATAAGTAATTTTTCCGATATAAAAAGTATCCTAAATGCAAATAATGTTATTATACTATGAGTACTTTAAGACATGTTTAACATTTTGTGTTTTAAACAGAAAAGTCTTCTTTCTGCATATGTAAATAATGATGCTCTTTTATTTTTTTCTAGACGAAAATAGTAGTAGAATTTTTGCTTATGTGAGATTTCAGAAACATTTTTTAACTTCTGATCGACATGTTAGGATCAATCTCTTCTTGATGCATGGCATAGCTTTGCGGTGTTAAAATTTTTGTTATCCAGAAAGATTTTCAAGAGCATTGTAAGTTTTAAATAGGCTGCACTTGAGCATGAATTACCATTCAGCTCAAAGCGTTAAAATCATAAGTTTTGCACTCAAAGGTTATAGAGTCCCTGTACTTTGCATTTCCGCTTTGAATGAAGTACCATGAATACCTTTGACTCAGAGCAGTTGATTTCAAGGAATAGATACAATAATAAAAGAGGGGGGGGGAATATCGACGAAATCGAAGTCATGACCATCTTAAATTGGAGAGCTTCAATTAAACTTCAGAAGATACTTTGATAAAATCGGAAGAGGGTTCGCATGCTATTTCAGGAAGAGTTTATTTCTTTTATAGGAGTTTGAGTGGGAGTGTCCATTAGGGTGTGGCACACTGTTATCTATATTACTGGTGAAGAAAGTTTCGTATTCAGTTGGGTTGTTGGTTTACTATTGACGTGAAGAAGTTTCTTGAGAGTTTTTGGACAAATTCGTATATTGTTTCGATCTTTAAACACGAGTGGATGGCAGAGTTTTAAATGTACCATGGTGCGTTTGTGACACGTACTTTTTGGGATTAGTTGCACTTTCCTTATATTGACAGGAACTGCGAGACCCCAAACTGGTGCTGCATAGGTTAGGATGGGACTTAGTCGTTGTTTGAACAGAAGTTCTCTATTTTTAAGTGAGAGGTGACATCTTCTTCCAATTAGGATGAGGGAGAGGTAAATGTTTGACCAGAAATTTTCTTTAATGTAGTTGATGGGTTACTTAAATGTTAATTCGCCGTCTAGGATCAACACAAAGTACTTAACTTTTGTCATCCACTTAACAGGTTGTTCAAATAGTTCTAATCCATAAGAGACGATGTTTGAGTCACCTTTACGAAAAATTATATCTTCAGACTTTTCCATGTTGATCTCAATTTTCTACTTTGGAAGCCATATTCAATGGCTGCTGGTCCATAAAGGCCTCAGCAACACCTGAAATTATTTGTAAAGCTTGTATTTTCGTTTTAATTCTTATTTGCTTACTTGACTTCCCTGAGAGTTCGATGATCAACGAAAATGGCAAAGAGTAATAAAACTTTGAAAAGAAGACAGAAAATGTATCAATAAGTAAGAGAGAATCAGGTTGGGGCTGAAAAGCAAGTAACACTCGCATGCATCGAAATTCGCCCACTCCGCTCAGATAAGAGCACAGAGAGGAAAAGAAACCTTTTCTCCCTTTGAATTTAGATGTACCAACCAACATTCCCCTATCCCTAGTTTTGCAAATTGAGAGAGATATATACCTTTTTCCCCCTCTCTCTTTTTCTCTCGTCTGGTTCCCATAAAACGTTCGCCTTCGCTTCCTCGATCTTTTTTTCTTCTCTTTTTCTCATGGGCTACTGTTCCGTTTCATGCTGTTTCGAGAGAAACATGTCTGGTTTATTGAATATTCGTTTTTTTCGATACATAAACTCTTCTGAAAAAGATATGGAGATAAATTTCTAAACTACTAGTCAAATGAAAATTTGAATGAAGATTGGTTAATAATTGTTATTAAAGGAAACAAAAGTTGAACACTGTAGATCTTCAAAAAATTGCATTGTCACAGCTTTCGCTGAACGGAAAATTGAATAGAAAAAACGCAGGTCACGTTATGCCGGATTTGAATATCATTTAAACATCTTCAAGCAGGAAAACCCGGTACAAGTAAAAGGTTTCGCAGCAGTGCTCGTTTCTAAAGTGACAAGCCGCCACCGGCCACACTTCTAGTTCCTTCAAGAACGCTTGATGGGTTCTGGTGATGAATTGTACAGGGTTAGCCTAAATGATTCATCGGGTTTCAAAGGACTGTTTATTTACAAGTATACGATGTACAAAGACGGGTGATACATGAAAAGATACATACACTCACCAAGTTTCTGCTACATACTACACATGACCAGGTGCAGCTTTTCCGTATTTGCGAAGGAATGCACGCTGAGCGCGCGTAACCGAAGAACATTTCGCATATTCCACCACACAAAAACTTTTCTCCCGCATTGCCGCCATCTTGTACAGTGTCGCATCAGGCCTGCCATCTATCGAGCACGCGAGCCACGAGGCGGGCTTTTAAACTTGGGGAGTGTATGTATCTTGTCATGTAGCCCCCGCCTTTGTAGGTCGTATACCTCTCAATACACAGTGTTTTGAAACACGATGAATCATTTAGGCTAATCCTGTAATGTAGTGCCTTGTGTTAAAACTACAAATCTGCAGACATGCAGGTGCTTGTTCTAGGATGGTTAGGTAAATCTGAATTGAAGATGAAGTAGAGAATCGGACTAGATCTTTTCTTGTGGAGTGTCTACTTTCATTATGCCAGCTGAAGTTACTTGATGAATAATTTCTTTGAAGGTTCTATTTGTAAGTAAAAGCTTCCAGGTATTAATTAGTAGTCGGGGAATTGAATTAACTTGTTTATTATGTCACTGTGTCACATTCGATCAAAAGCTCTCTGGATATCTGAAAATTTATTAGTTCTAGGATGGCTGGGGAAATCTGAAGTGAAGATGAAGTAGAGAATTGCGCTAGATCTTTACTTGTGTCGCATCGGCGTACCTATATAAATGGCGCCCAGGGTAAAAACCGAAACTGCGTCCGCCTACTTTTTTTCCTTTGAAATGTGTTCCTTATTTTCTTTTCGGAAACTCTATACCGGGCAGTACAAAGATTAAAAGTGAAAATAAATTTAAGAATTAACATATAAAACATGTTTGAGTTGATAGGATTACATAATATTTAAGGAAATTGTTCTAAATTTTAACAGAAAACTTGGTGCACTCTAACTTTAATCTATACTTATAAAAGGCAATATTTGTGTCGTGTCTGCGCATGTGCGCGCGATGTCCAGACGTATCTATTGCATTTACAGCCATGAAATTTGGTATACAGGTAAACGTAATGGTGACTGAATATACCTCGAAGCCGAGAGTTTAAAATTTAATCTAGAAAAGATTTATTTAATGCTTCCTGTTGTTTTGGATGATTTTTTGCACTAATTTCTCAATAGTATGATTTCGGATAATTGTAAGAAAAAATAAATGCACCATGGTAAAGAGCAAACGATGTTCGTTTTAATGAAGTTTGTAAATATAACTCATTTTACTGAATTTTGAGAAATATTTGAAAAATAGTCGCATTTATGTTAATTTTTCGTTCGGAGTTCTTTTAATCCGACATTCTAAAAACTCTCCAATTTTCAATTTTTTTTCCGCTTAAAACTGGAAAATTTCTGTCGGATTTAAAACAAGAATGGTTAATCTAATATCTTTTTCAGTTTTTTTATTAATTTTTCCCTAGTCAGTTCAAAGATATTTTTCTCTAACGAGTTTCCTCCCGCGAGACGGCTGACGGTGCAGAACTCAGGGGATGTTATAATCTTTAACTGAATGTCTTTGACTATTATTTTCGGCAGTGTCTTAACGTGTTTATTTGTCTCGCATATTTTGTCTTACTGTATAATAATCATTTTCACGTTGCAATTTTTTAATATTATTTTGGATTCACGTATTCTGTGTTGTTTTTCTACAGTTGAAATGTCAATATCGCGTAGAAAAATAAGCGGAAAAAACAATAACGTGTATCTTTTTTTTTTCAAATATTTTTCGTGTTATTGTGGAAGTGTTTTTTTTTAAATTTTATTTTCCTGATTGCACTGGCAACGTCGTGCGACTATTGCCAGGCCTTTAAATATGGCTTAAATCAGAAAATCGAAGTTTTTTGTAAGAAACTTTTGATATTGTTACAAAGCTGAAAATTTGTTTCCCTGACATGATAATCTTGGCGCAAATTTGGCGCCAAAGTTGGCGATTTTTGCGACGAAAGGAATTTTCTAGAAAGACCTTGAACTGTCTATTTCTACTGGCTTCATGAAATTTCTGGAGGTTACGTCACTTCCTACGCAATGACGTCACTTCCTGTCGAAAAAGTATCAAAGCAAGCTCTCATCCCAAAAGGAGTTAATTGGATTTTGATCAGCATTCAAACTGGTCAGCTAATAAGAAACCTTTGAGCTCTGTGTTCATATTTATTGGTAATTTCTGTTGTGAATTTTTACAAGTGCTGTTTAATACTCGTGCTATGTTTCTTTTCTTGGAATATTTGTAAAATAAAGATATTAATTTTTTAAATCCAGCTTATTGGACTACATTCACGTACACCCACAAGACGATTGTTACATTTGGTGTCAGAAGTGGGATCTAGATTTTCTTTCTTGTGTATGCCTTGGACCAGAGCATTATAATCTTTTATATTATATATTGCTTAAATCGTTTTTTACAAAATAATATTATTAAATCTTATTACTTTCTCTGATTTCAGTATAATGTTAGAGTTTGCAAATAATATTAAAATTAATTTTCACTCTTGATGAAAATATTTGCTTTTCTGGCGTGTCTCTTATTACTAATATGAAATAACTTACAACTGCCATAGTAAAAATGAAGAAAATTATTGTATCGTAAGAAGTACGACAAGCGCCTGCTCTTGCGAAAAGTTATAGCTCGCCCGCTGGAAGGCTAAGCATATCTTGAAGGTTGTTCAAACATCAAGACATTTGCCAGACGACATTAAAAGAATCATCCATCCTGTGATTGAATGAAAGGCGTTCTTCTGCTGCCCATAGAAAATACTGTTGGCTATAATAGTGAGAGATATTTATGAGAATGATATCTAAGACATTCAGGAGGTGTGTAAAAAAGAATATTAATTCAAGAGGTGTGTAAAAAAGAATATTAAGAGCAACAACCCAAAATCCGAAAGGGAGTTCCTAAGAACTTTTAAGACTCCCTCAATAAATTTTGATGTCACGGACTACAGTGAGCTGATTGATTGGTTGGTTTCTTTGGCGCAAGAGCCATTACCCTGACCTTCGCCAGACTGAATTATGAAATTGTGTCAAGATAAAATTATAACACTGCAAGAAACGATAAAAATTTTCAGTTTAACTGAAAAAAAATTCATGTAGGAGAATAAAATCCTATTGACAACAAGAAAGCAAAAACAGTACTGAGGAACTATAATGAGCTGATTGATTAGACAAAATATAAGCTGTCACCCCCTCCAATGAAGAAAAGCATGGAAACAGAGAATATTTCGTGAGTTCAAAAAGATGAGATCCCGCCTGAATTTCATTTCTTAAATTTTCCATGCCATACCCTAGCTGTTTAAAGAGGCGCCAAACTAGTCACTGAGTCTGTAGAAAAGTGTGCGGGTAAGGAAATAAATAATACATTATAACAACTTTGATTGCAAGATTCAAGATGTTAAAATTTGATAAAAAAATCCTCAATTTAAGAAAACGCAATTATTAAATCAACATAATTTAACTAACTTTTATTGGTTGGATAGGCTGTGTGTAGAATTCGAATTGCAGCCCCCTCCTTATGATGAGTTCTGGGTTGTAAAAAAAATGTGAAATGTCTAAAGAGTGCAAAAGGATGTACTATTATCAAAATAAAATATATAAAATCACTCACATTAACGAATTTTTCAGAAAGATAGCCTTTTATAACTTAAAATAGCTGTCCTGTTTGTAAAACGATGGAAACATCACATTTTCACCTAAATTGTAAAACATTAATCCTTTTGCGTTAACTTGAAATGTAGAAAATGATTTTTAATTCTAATTTTTCTGTCATTAGACAACTAAAGTGAAGTACTTAGATGCTATTAGAAACCTAAAACAACAACCTATACAAATTTAACACAAAAGAAAATTTTGCAGTTTTCCATCATGTTTTCTAAACTTTAGGCCCTTTGCGCGAACTGAAGAGAAAAAGGATAATTTTTTTCAATATTTTCAAGTTCAGCTAGCTAATACGAAACTTTTGAGACCAATTAGAACTCGATACTCGACCCACGCTAATGTGCATGCCTAGAGAGTCGCGAACACTTATGGATTCGATTATGATCTTAGTCGCCGTTGGGGAACGCTGCGATCGTATCTTAAACTCGTTTTACCTTCTTCCTTATATTACCAATCTCCAAACACCCTCCAGAGGTAGCTGATTTACACAAGATATCACAATCGGAAATAGGTATGGAGATCAGCTGTGGTTACGATCCCGGCAAGGAAAGTTACTGTCATGGGCGATGAGTTTCCATATTAGCCCCAGAGACTGTATGCCATTTCAACGAACTAAACATTTCCGTAGCTACACTTATTTTCTTAAACCGCAAACTACGTCAAGTTGCGGTTTTTAATTACGAAATCTTGTGGCTAATTCAAGACGAGTACACAGAGAAAAAGAATCAGAGGTCTCACTCCGTAATTTCTTCAGCGCCCCCACTCGCGAAGTCGTGAACTACAAAGCGAAACCATAACAGAAACTGAACGCCATATTGCCCTTGGACGTTGTTCGTGGCTGATTTCGTTGTTCTATGCCATAGAGACAAGCTTATTTATTAATTTTTCTTGGATTTATTTAGCTTAGAATTATTATTGTGCTTAAATTTGTGTGGAATTTGTATTTTCTGTGTGCATTTCTCTGTGGATTCCCGCGTTTTCAAAAGGAAAATTCCGAAGTCGGCACCATGTTGTGTACCTTTGCATACGATGATCCTCTTCATAAGAACAGGTAGGTTTAATAAGTGTTTTTAATTTTTATGAAAGACAATTTGCATGAATAAATAAATAGGAAACATTTATTTTCGCTTTAATAAATAAAGTAATGAAGTTTTGTTTATTTTCGTGCAATTACAGTAGACTTTTAAACTGTTTATCTGTATGGAATAATGCTGAGTGTCCATGCAATATACCTTGTCAATTTTTGTATTTTTTTATATTTATTGCTGAATAATATGACGTGGAATTAAAAATAACCCCGAAAGATATCGATCCTTTGCCTATTACTCTCCAAATATTTATTGTTAACTGTTATAATAATTTCCAAGCTACAATTATTTTATCATTAAAATTAACTATATTGAGATTTTATGTCAATAGAAATACAGCTGTATATTAAAAATTATGTATGTAATAATATATGTATGACTATATTGCAGATATTAGGATAAAGTTTTCTAACATTTTTAGATTATTTTGATTTATTTTTCTGAAATAAAAGCAACTAATTTAGTTTTATTTCTAAAATAAAAGCAAACTGATTTAATTTTGTTTCTAAAATAATAATATCTGACTTAGTTTTGTTTCGCTTTGCATAGTAATGGCTCCAATCAAAAATAAGATGGCAGGTAGCATTTCCATAAAAAGATTTTGCTACTCACCATATAAAGTTGCTAATGCAATTCAAAATGGAATGTCAAAAACATCTCCATTTTGAATGTTTACCTCACATTTATGTTAGAAAATTTCAACTTGAGGAACCTGACTCAAGTGCTGAGGAATATTCTTTCGTGTGCATTGATTGCTCTAATTTTAAAAAATGAATTTGATTAATGTTGAAGTTAAAAATCATAAAAAAATATATATGTGGATATTATTAGTGAGTATAATAAGGCAAATTCTTGATTTATAAGGTTTAAAAAAAACTATGCTTTAAGTACTTGCAATGTAAGTTTATTCCTATCCCCATTTTTTGGTTTCATATTTTATCAAAAAAGTTATGTGAGTATATACAGTTTGTATTTTATCAACCAAATTAAATTATTGTTTACTGCATTCCTGTTTCTTATTTAAAAATTGAAATCTATAGCGAAAATCAGCTTGGGTAAATTTTATTACATATCTTTATAAATTCATAAAAAAATCACATTTAAAATAAGAGAAAATAATGAACTAAAATACATATTGCATAAAATTGATTTATTTTGGCTGAAAATTCATTAAAATGTCTGTTAAAAATATAATATTAGTGTGGCCAAAACTGCTGCAAATTGGGTTAATTTATTTAAAAATTCATAATTCAAAATCTAAAATATTCTTCAGAAAAATTTTATAACTCACAGAAAGCCAATAAAATTTGCTAAAGAATAGTATAAGTATGATTTAACATGCTTTAAACAGTCATCCACTGTGAAATTTCAATTTCAAATTTTCTCTTAATCTGACCAAAACTGGAGCTTCTACCTATGAAATTTTACAGTATGAAAATTATTATTTGTGCTTACAAATGCAAAGTAATTTTTAGATGTGTATTCTATGTTAAAAATGGGCTATTGTGAGATGCAGTTGAATAAGGAACTGATTAAGAATCTGTAGTCTGGTTAAGGCTATATTGCATTTTAAGTTCTTGTTTTTATTAATATTTTTTAAATGTGAATAATATTTAGAATTTTCCAAATAAAAATTAAACTATTCATTCTCATTTCTATTATTTAAATACAGGAAGTTTATCTACTAAACATATTATGTAAAACTATTTTATTAAGGATATCAAAATATTTTGATCTGTTTTAATTAACACATCTTAACATTAGAAAGTTACTTGTAAATGACTTTCTTAGAATTCTAATTACTAATTATTGATCAGAAACCCTCTCAGTTGAATATTTATTTATTAATATTTATGCATGACAATGAGGTAGTGCCTTTTATAAAAAGAATTTATTTTTATAGTTTATTTTATATAAATGGGAATGTACTAGAAATTTGCTTGTTCTTTCAGGAACTCGGTCATTGTTGAAGCTGGACTGTCTACAGGATGGCTGCAGAAGAATGATTTAATTCCTAGAGTCCATCCATGGATAATCTTCTTCAACAAAATATATTATGAATTTACAATAAAAAATTTGATAAGATGAATTATTTAACCATTTATCCTCAGCAGTTTAAAACTGATCAAATGATTGTTTACATTAGGTAAATTCATTGCATGGTGCTGTTCAGCAAATAAAATATGGATAACTTTACACACTAAGTACCCTGAATATCATCCAAATAAAACGCTTGATCTTATATTTGAGTTTATTTTGGTGTAAAAAGTTTATCTCTTGAATGTATAAATTGTGAAAAGTAACTGATACATAAAGCTGATAAATTAGATAAACATACCATTTTTTCATATATTTTAAAGAATATGATATTATTAAAATGGCCGAGACTTATTTGTTACAATATTTCATCAATTTGCATGGATGTTTTTGTTTGATTTTAACTTATTTTCATTGTTTTAATTAAAGTTAATATATATATTTTCTAATCCAGAACACGAAGAGGAGGCATGAGTTTTTTTAAAATTTCTTCTTTTGTAAAATAATGATTAAACATGCCTAAATGATGAACAATAATCTGAAATGCAATGCAAGTTCAGAAAAAGTTGAAATATGTTTTATGCTTGTAATTCTTGATGATTTTTTTATAGATAAGCTTGCAAATGTTATTCCAAAAAGGGAAAATTTGTTTATACTGTTTAATCAAAAATTATAATTTCAGAATAAAATTATTACTATGCTGGACAGTATGAGCGTAGTGTGTCGGGAGTTTAAAATCCTGACCTAGGGCCACCCTATGTACAAAAGTCATTCAATTATGCTCAGCTCTTGGTTTATTTTATTACACTCTCTTATATTGAATGTTTTTAAACTATACACAACAAATCACTCTGGTTTCTAGTCAATGTTTGTTGGAAATGTTATGCAGTTGCAATGTTTTGTAATTTATTATGTTGGTTCAATAAAGAAATTTTACATTATTTTGAATATTAAACATTTATTATAACAACTTAGCAAGACAATTTGTTGTTAGGGTTGGAAAAATTCAGAAAAATAAACTTCAAAAATGAATTTTATTGTATGGAAATTGCATTTTAATTTTTGTATCTGGAATAATAATGAATGTTATTAAAAATTAATGTATTGGTGAAGTTTTAATATATTTAAAAAAATAGTATAATATTAACATAATTTTTAAAAATGAATTTCTTACAGAGTTAAAAAAAATCACAAATAAATTTTCTTTATGGAAATTGCATTGTAGCAATTTTTGTATCTTGGAGAGAATTAATTGAAATTTATTGTTGAAGTTTTAAAATATTCTGAAAGAGATATATAGTATTTACTTGAGCCACAAAAATTAATTTCTTGCAAAGTTAAAAAAAAAAAATCGCAAATGAATTTTCTTTATGGAAATTACATTCTATCTTGAATAAGTATGAATATTTATTTCTTAAAAAATAATTTATTTTTGAAGTGTAAATATATTCTGAAAAAGATAGTATATTAACTTTATCGACAAAAATTAATTTCGTGCAGATTTTTCAAAAAAATATATGATCTAATATAAAAATTATGATAAAGAATAAATGAAGTTTAATAATTTGAAAAATACTTTATACTTCTTAAATTATACATCCATATGTTTTAAATTATTTGTACTCTACAAGAGACGAATAAATTTTTTTAATGTATATTTATTTTTAATTTCTGTATTAAAGAATAGGTGAATTTAGTGAAAAAAAACATTTTAAAATTTTACAATTTAGGCTGTCAAATTAACAATGTATCAAAAGAAATTATATATTCTTAAATTTAATAATCGTCGAAAAACGAGTTAGAAATACAATAAATACTTTAATAATTGTTCACATCGTTGTCATGACGATAAGTATTGGTTTCGTTTCCAGTTGCGTCGCAGTGACGTCACGCTGACGTATTCTGGTTAGTTCCGTAGTCTGCGATAGAGGGCGTACTGTCTATGTGACATTCAATGTTAAAAAAGTTGCCATTAGGGTCTATGGGAGTGAGACCTCTGATTCTTCTTCTCTGTGGACGAGTATGTCTAATTTTAAGCGAATAGTTCATATTGTATTAATTCTAAATAATAAAGTCGTGTGTTTTATAAAATAATATATTATTGCTGAAATTTTGGGTAATTTCTGACTGTATTGAAAAGGGATACAAAATTCCAGTTGTTGACACAAACTAGCGTAACCGAAAAAATTTAATTTGCAGGTAATATTTAGAAAAGTATTACATAATTTCATGTAATGAAGAATTAAAAAAAAAATTCTATACTCTTCATACTAGCAGTTCTTCTGAATATTTCTGGTTATTTTTGCGTAGGCTGATTTTCAGAAAAATAAAAAAAGAATTTGTGTAAAAAAATGCTTTCAAAATTGTGGCGACTATAGAGGTTATTAATGTATTATCAGTTCACATTTAAAATGTCTTTTCTCGCTATAATTTAATTTGTGACCTTGGAACTTTAATAAAATGTATATGTTACCTAGATAAATGCTTTGCCTAAATTCTAATTCTTTAAACAGATTTCTTCTTGGTGCTGGGATTTCATTTCGCACCTGTGTAAATGGAGTTTGTATTAACCAATCAATATTTTTGCAATAATATATTGCATACTATTACTATATATAAAATCAACTGGAAAATTACAAAAAAAGAAAATTCTGACTGAAAAATTTGTGGTTTAGGACTCTCACAAACTTCAGGGCTATCCTATCCATTGGGATGATTGGTCTGTAGCCTCAGGCGCCATTGATCTAAAAGCGCCTAAGAATTTAAAACACCGATTTTATTTTAATTCTGAACCAGAAATGCATTTAAATAAATTTTTTAATATTTTAAAAGTAAAGAAATGATTAGAGGTTTTAACTAGACAGTAATCGATTTTGTATTGTTACACAAACATGTATATGTCATTTCAAAAAAATATTCATACAGAGACAATAAGTGAGAAAAATCCTAAATTATGTGTATATAATAGAAGTTACCTATAATTTGGAAGGATACTTGTAAAATCCTGTTTTGAAAACACGCTGATTTGCAAAATTGTAAAGCGTTAATCAATAGAACAAGTTACTTTTTTTTGCTCATCAATTATTGTATTAGATTGGAATTTTCGTTGGGCCACAGGCTCTCAAATTTCCAATTACGGTTCTAATGGGGCACAAAATTACTCTAACTCAGGCCGCCAAAATTTGTTAAAGTGGCTCTACCAAGCTTAGAGCACCTATTTAGAGAAGCAATGTAAAATACAAAAAAAAAAAAAAATGACGGGAGGTTGCCTTTTAAAACAGCTTCTGATGTTAAAGGCGTAGCACTACTTTAATCGCGTGACTCTTTTGTTTCTCGTAAGTTTTTAAGTTTAAGTAAGTTTTTTTTATCTTCTGTTGTTATACTTTATCTCTAAAATAAGACATTAGTTATGTTTTTAACATTTGTAGTTACCGAGATATAGAGGATCGCGTCACCAATTCATGCGTATTTTTGCTCAATTTTGAGACTCAGTAGTCGCTGAACTACAATTCCGATTTTCAATTTTTTTGTAACTTTTGTTGTTATCCTTTGTCTCCAAAAATAATATATTAGTTATTTTTTTAACATATGTAGTTACTGAGATATAGAGGATCTCCCGTACCAAGTTTTGTGCCGTTTTGGCGTGTGAATCAATTTCCTTCCTGAGACCCAAAAAAACCTGTCAAAATCTAAAATTATGTGAAATCGCAAAAAAGAAAACATATTATCGCAATTGTATTTACTGATATATTAGTTAAATAAAGATAAATTCAATGATAAATAATTGTACAAACTTATCCTTTTCTTCTTGACATTGCGAAACATTACTTAAGGGTCTGATTTGAAAATAAAGAGGCTCTTTTATTAACCGAACGCTTGATACGTGTTGCCATTGATTGAATATAGAAGAAATAAATACTTAAGAATAATTTTTTGGAAAAATTATGCTGAAAAAAATTCCTGTGAGCTTATGATGCACTTTTAGAACTCCAGGCATTAATGGTTAACAGAAATTGTGTTTGTCAAAATGGAGACTTTTAAGATTTATTCTTTCTAATAAGGGATTTAGGCCTTATTGACGCGATACATTTCTGTAGTCATCCTGATACACAATGCCTAACCTCTCGGGTTGCGTTTTGGAACTAGTCAAAATCGCTTATACAGGCCTACTAAATCGGAACTGTATAACCCACAACACACACGGAGGAGGTCACTGCAAGTCCGTAAAAACTACACTAAAAATTAGGGAACATACGAATATAATTTTAGAATACACTTTCTTTAAATATCATGCCAATTGAATGAGACTGGAATAAAATGTGCGCTGTAATATTCTTAAGAACCATTCGCTAGGGAAATTTGCAATAATTGCGTAAAATAGTGACAAACTGCATATAGAACGTGTCCTAAAAAAGTGGAACAAGCATTAATTTTCTTAAATGTTGCACCTCAGCTTAGACTTTCGATTACAAAGTTCATCAAATAAGGTGGGAATTTGTATGAAAACACTTTGGTTTCTGTTGAAATTGAAAATAAAAAGTTAAGAAATTTTAACCTTTATACGGCCCCCATATTTCAAGTGTCAAAGAGCGAAATATTTATCTTATATTCATCTATGTATAAACTAAGTTTCAAGACTCTATATGCAAAATTTTCATAGATATGTGCATTTCTAAATTTGAAGGGTATTCTAACAAACTTAAATAGAAATGTTTATTGAATTTAGGATTAAAGGTTACATAAAATTCAATTTTTCAACAGAATTGAAAACAGCTATAGCAAATTTAGTAATCAGGATTCATAATAATAACAATAACAACTTTTGCTAGAAAATTTTCAGAAAATGGATTTTTTTTCGGCAAGAATATTATAAAGATCATTTGGCATTCTTGAAATTTAAATATTGAACAGATTTTTATACTTAGAATGAAATGGCATAATGACTTTTAGATATGAAGGAATTTATGTGAAATCTGAAATGTTAACTTGGAAAAGAAATTCATTTTCTGAGAATTGACCAACATTTGACATTGATTTGTTGTTAAATTATTATAAATCTTTGCTTACTGATTTAGATAAGAACTGCTTTCTATTTTGTTAAAAAATTGGATTTAATGTAACCTGTTTGCCTAAATTCATCGGGATTTATCAACATGTTTGCAATCAATTGCTTAATTGACTGCAAATTGGGCTATTAATCGGTCCAAAAAGGATTTCTTGCTTTTAAAATTTCTCATATTATTGTTGTTTAAATGAATTGTTCCATATATATGAAATTTGCTATTATTTTACTAGTTTCCTAAAATATTTTAAAGAAACATAATTATTTTCAACATTGCTATTACATGATTTTTAAGAATACAGAAGTGATTTCATTGGAATATGATTCAACTGCCATCAGATCTAAAGAAACTGTATTTTGAAATCGTATTCGCATGCTCTCTAATTCTTGCATGCAATTTTTAAGGATGTTGTAATGATCTCCTTCATGCATGTTCTAGGTTATATTGATCCGATTTAGTATCCCTGTATAAGCGATTTTGGCTAGTTTGGCTATTTCCAAAAAGTTGTTCAAGACTCTTGGAATTGCGTGTAATAGCGATTAACGAACATGAGTCCCAAGTCTCTTAATAGAAACAAACAGTCATGAAAACTTTCCATCTCGACTCACGCAACGCCATTTAATACCTGCGCTATATACTTGAAGCTTGATGTGCTGCGCTATATACCTGAAGCTTGATGTGCTGCGCTACATACTTGAAGCTTGATGTGCTGCGCTATATACTTGAAGCTTGATGTGCTGCGCTATATACTTGATACAGCTTTTGTCTATTAGAGGCTCTTTAATTTAGTGCATCGGCTTGGCATTGCGTGTATTGGCCACTACCAAGCATTATCTTCAATGTGTCTTAAATCTGTTACTAGCAGCAAAAACAGTCTTGGGAAAAGTTTCTATCTTGACCCATGCAACGTTTTTTCTTTGTCTATTATAGACTTTTGAATTCCCTGAATCGTTTGTTGGTAATCCTTTCGAAATCAAAATTTCCGGCTCTTTGTGATCTTTCAAAGCTTTGACCAAAAATTTAAAAAAATCAGTAAACTATTAGTATCTGGTGGCAAATTTTACGCAATGAGCTAAATCGAATTTCGATTGGCTCACTGCCCTAATGCAGAATTTTTTCACGCGGTTTTGTTTTTAAACTCTTATTTAATATGAAGGGCTACTTTGTTTCCTACTCTATCGAAAGTTAAAATTTTTACCCGCTGTGCACAGCAAAAATTTTATCAAAAACTATTTGGCGTAAGCGACTTTTTTGGGTGGAAATCGGCATGCGTAAAAAAGTTCCAGCAATATTTGGAAGAACTGCTAGTGATGAGGTGTAATGAAGATTTAAAAGAAACTTTATTTCAGGGAAACATGTACTACTTTTTCTTAATTTGAAGTGTTTGTCGTAACCATTTTGCGCAACATTTCATATTTGGAATTTTGAAACCCATTTCTATGCAATTAGAAATCCAAAATACACCCAATAATACATAACTTTAGAAAATTAATTTTTATTTAGAAGCATTTGCTAATATATTTGGCTCATAATTGAGAGTAAATGAAGGTACAGAAGTGAAGTTTGTGGCATGTGGCGTACAGTAACAGCAGCTAGTATGGAAGCTGGCTCCACATAATCAATGTTTTTTGTGCAGAGATCGTGACCATAGCCGATCTCCATAAATATCGTGACTGTCAATATTTTTATAATAAATTGGCAAAACCATGAGACAGCCCCCATTCACAACCATCGGACTGATTCCGAAACATTTTTATTTCATATGAAAGCTTTTACTCTTAGATATGTTGAGAGGGTTGAAATTTGGTACATGGGCTTTACACAAAATTAGTAGATTTCTTTCAATTTTTGGACAAAATCCATACACGGGAATTATGTCTGGCTGTTTGTCCGTGTTCATACGAACACGATAAGTCACAATCTTATATAGCTAGACAGATAACATTTGGTACACAGTTTTATCACCAGGAATGTAGGACCTTATCAAATTTTGGACCAAATCTGTAAAAGGGTTGACTGTCTGTCTGTCTGCATATTCGCATGCAAGTGAAGGGGATAACTTCTTTACGAAATGATTTAGATAAATAAAAGTTGTTATGAGGTCTTATAATCTTAATTGTAGATATGTGCCCAATTTTCGTTTCAATCGGTTATTAAAAAATGTCTTCCGAAATGCATAATCGGTTTCTGCATCACACTCTGGTGCAGAATGCACGCTAAATTCCGCGCCATTGGCGTCCGCTCTGCGTATTTTAACTCCGGCTACTACTGTTACTCTCCTTTAGCTTTTGGCTCGCTCCGAGGGAAACTCATGGATACGCGTGGCATTATAGAAGGTTCGCAATTTTTATCCGCCCGGGGGGCAGGGGAAATGACACCTTTATTGGAAAGTATACGAGAAAGTTTAAGAGAGGCCACTCCCGCTGGTACAATCCAGAATTTGCGACTTCCAACACAGATCCGGACATAGAAGCAATCATAAGCTTTTTACAAGCACATACCTCATATTGAATTCTTATGATGTAAAGTTTTTTAAAGTTTTTTTTTTCATTAGAAAGGATTTAAACCTATATGCATAAGTAAAAACATTGCTTCATAAAATTATGTATTTTATTAATAAAGCAGAAACATAAGAAAAAATTCCAGAAAGAATTTCACTTTAACTACGTTGACAATTAAAAAAGTCTACTGTCTATCCAGGGGTCGCGACAAAATTTTATACAAAATGGGGGATCGGAAATTAAAATAGTTTGTGTACAACTGCACTACATGATATAAAACAAGTAAGGCGAGATACAACGTCAGTAACGCCTGGGGCAGCAAGTCTGAATGAATTCCACCTTTGACTTTCAGAAAGGCATCTGTGAGTAATGCCAATGGGGTGGGGGTGGGACCGGTATACCATGACCGATTGTATACCACCATGATTCGAAAATTCACATAAAATATCATCATTTTTTCACATTTGACTTCATGTCTTTTTGTTTTAAATATATACGTTTAATTTTTGATTATTTATCTTTATTACTTTGTTAATTCTGATAAACACGTATAGCCTACCTTTATTTATCACGATAAGTCATTTAAACAGGCACAAAATTTATTGCCTTATAAGGTTATTGGGTGGCTCATACACGTTTCACATATCTTATCAATTTGATGCACTTTTCTGCATAGAAAGTTGCGTGATAGGTTCAATTAAAAAAAAATTCGGTTCACTGTTTAAATCTATCTAACTTTCGTCAACATCTGCGAAAGCACACGTAGCAATTTTTTCTCTGTTTGTGAAGACGATAGCTTATAGAAATTCCACAAAACTATATTTGTTGAGATATTCCCTTAAATTTACTTTGCTGAATATGTTCCTATTAAAATCAATATTTCCAACATTTAATCTGAAAAAATAAAGTTTTATATAAAACTATTTTAAACGATTACGGTACGAATAGGTTTATATTAAATGTCCTTTCGTTTAGTGTTAAATTACCCTATGGCCACAAATCTATTGACTTAAAATACGTTGGCCATGGAAGCCATTTGATGCCACAGCTTTGAGTTATAAATTGATCTCCACCAAAAGAATCCTAAATGAATGCTCTCCATGAACTTGCAATGTGCTTGCTTGGGAGAGGCTTTCTATTGCATGAAGGTTACTGCAGACAGCACATCTCTTTCCTGCAAAGCTGGAGGACGGATCCATGAAAAAGAATGAGATACGCTTAATCTTTTTGTGTTAGTTTTCCAGTCAGAACCAAGGGAATGCTTTTCAAAGAAAGGGTCAAAAGTAAAGTTAAAATAAAGTTAGACTTGAGTTATCGCATTCATAGAAACTCTAATATACAGACTTACCGGTGATCAACCCATTGACGAATTTTGTTCAAAATTTGAAACATGTACAATTTTGATGATAAAACCATATGTTAACTTTAATCTTTTAGCTCTTGCGTTTTCAGAATTGTGTTGACACCGGTCGAGTAGAAAGAATTTCCGTAGATGGGTTTAGTCCTAAAGTTCATAGTTACCTAAAATTTTGACTTAATGACCATTTAATAAGTTTCATTTATCTAGCTTATTGTGCTTTTTAACTATAATTTTCACAGACAGTCCGAAAGACTGATATAATTCCCAAAAATTTTTTTGGACTCAGAGTGATCGAAAATGTGGAGATTTGTCAAAATCTTGAAATTGAATTTTCTGATTACGATACTTTCTCTTTGTATTTCATACATGAGAAAGTAAAAATTGCCGCTAAACAAACAACAATACTCACGTCAATTTTTTGAAAGTTCAAAGAGGAAGAAGAAACTGTAACTTTCGCAACCAATAACGAATATTTCTGAATTTTTTTAACATAGAACATAAACACAAGACCCTCATGCTCCTACATGATGTGAAAAATATTCAGAAATATTCCTTATTGGTTGCGAAATGAACAGTTTCTTCTTCCTCTTTGAACTTTCAAAAAAATGGAGATGGGTGTTGAAGCTTGTTAAGCGACGAAATACAACTAAATTCGAGAAAAGAAATAATAAATATTAAAAATTAACAAGATAAGAATGTTTCCAGAAATTTTTTTAAAAATGTAAAAAAAGATTATGGTCTTGCTTTTTCATATAATTAAGAGTTTAAAGTTACTAGGAATGTATTTTAAAAACAACCACAACAATTTCTTTCTTATCATTTTAAGTCTAACGTTTCGGCTTCTAAAAGATAACCAAACGGGAGATTATGTTACGGAAATGAGTTTCATCATTTGAGCTTAAAAACAATCAACTAGAAAAATTAGAAAAATTTTAAAATAGAATCTTAACTTAAACTTTAAACAAGAACAACAAAAATTATTTTTATTTATAGACAATAAAATTCATAAAATAAAATTTAGAAAAAAATTGGATAAAATGTATACAATCATCATTAATGTATCAATTCATCATTTGAGGTAACGGAAGCCTGGAGAGGAACCTGACTAGATTCCAGGTGTCATCTTCGTCATCTGTCTGTGATTCAAAATAAAGAGATATGTCCCAAAATAGCCCTAACGATGCTTCAAAAGAGGACGCTAATTTAATGAAACTAAACTAAACTACCGAACATTATCTTTTTAGTAGCAAACAGTCTTTAAATTTTTCCATCTTGACTCATGCAAGGTATGTTAATAAATTCGCTCTATATTTGACGCTTTTTGTCTATTAGTCCCGTCTATTATAGACTTTTGAATTCCTTGCATCGCTTGCTGGTAACCCTTTCGAAACCAAAATTTCAAGTTCTTTGTGGTATCTCAAATCTTTGAGCAAAAAATTAGAAAATATAATTAAAATCAGTTAACTACTGACGCTTAGTGGCAAATGGTAAGTAGTCAGCTATTTACAGTCATTTATTTTTTGTTTTGTTTCATTACTACATTTTTGCATCAGTTTATAGCCATTTCGTATTGCAGTAGAACTTCAGTTAACCATTGCCATCAAACCAGGGTTGTGACAGATAAACGAATAGACGGATAACAGAAATATCTTAAAGCATAAATACAGTAACTTGATTTCACTGCTGGCTTGGGAAGAAAATGAAAATAAAATCCTTTATAAGTTGGCAATGCATACATATTGTATTTAATATCTCAAAACGGTCAATATAAACTTCAATATAAGAGTAGTATGGTAGAGAAATGTATTGAAATACTATAAACCTAATTTACTTTAAAATAATCTGTCATATATGTCACGATGACGGATAACAGAAACTGACGGATAATCGAAGTTTTACAGCACATTAGGAAACGAAGAAGTTTGTGCCAAGAAAGTATAGAAATCCAAGTTAAAAGTTTTGAGAAATGCAACTTTCTGGAAATGGCACAGATGTCAATAAATTTTTTTTTGTATGATAAGAAACAAACTATCAGTCTTGAGAAACTTTTATTACAACACTCAGATTTCCACAACTGATATTTCCCAATCAGAGATAAAGTTTGGTTATCTGCAGTAGACCCCCTTCTCGCAAAGTTATCCGTACTGCAGAGTTTTAAATGCTTTGGCACGCATTATCGCGATTACGATAAATTTTCTTCTACTATTTCGTGTTCGATTTGAATTTCATATTTATTATTTGTTTGAATCTATGGTAACATGATAGAAAGTAGGTGAAAATGCTACAATGTAATGCAAAAAAGCCGTTGGGGTTGCAGAATATGTTTGATATGATATCAGTGTAATCACTGCATGTCTCCACATTTCAATCATAGATTGACATGAGCTTATGAAATTTATATTTTTCTTAAACTTCTTAATGGGAGTTGGAACCCTAAGTCCGTTAACCTTTTCCCTGTTACTTCGATGTACCTTTTCTCAAAATCTGTTATAGATACATACTTGAAACTTTTTATACAAGTACACCTTTTGAATTCTACTGAAGTGAGCGTTTTTTTAAAAAAACTCAAAACTTTATTTTTTACAATTTTTTTGTGTCAAAATAGAGTAAATTTTCCCTATGTCTAATTAAATATTTTGTAAATTTACAAAAAATTAACCAAAAGCTCATTTCAGTATAATGAGAGAGGTGTACTTTACTTCTATAAAATATTTCAAATATGTATCTATAACAGATTTTGAGAAAAGGTACATCGAAGTGGCCAATTTAACATTTTTTGTTTTGACACAAAAAAAATTGTAAAAAATAAATTTTTGAATTAAAGAAAATCATTTTAGTATAATGAGAAAGATGTACTTTACTTGTATAAAAAATTTCAAACAAGAATCTTTAATATATTTTGAGAAAAGGTACATCGAAGTAACAGTGTTAGGGTTAACGGAGGGTTCCAACTCCTCTTAAATTTTTCAATTTATTGATTGCTTTTAGAGAGAGGATGAAATTAAGGCATGTTTCCTTACAACACTTTAAAAAGAGAGAGGAACAATTGTAAAAATAACTGCAATCATAAGTCGTGTTCATTTCAGAACATGGGGGAACTTATGTCTAAAAAAAACGAATAAAACTATTATAACTCGCCAAATTTCAACCATAGGCTCACGTACGTTCGCCATACCTAAATTCTTCCTAAACGGCAGAAAATTTATAATTTATTTTTCAATTTATTGATCGCAATTGAGGGGACAGTGGATTAGTGGTGAAAAGAACGCCAAATTCTAGTTCATTTCATAGGAAAATGCTTGTTTAAAAAACAAATAAAATTATGAAGAAAAGACGCAATATATATAAAATGACGACTTTTTATCTCAGACATTTTCACTTTATTTTACTTTTTATGAATTAGTTTAATTGACAGTTGGTTGTTATTTCTTTTGGGTTGGCAAGAAAGTAATTTCGGTTTTCACATGCAGATGGCATTATGTTTGTTTTAAAAGATTTATGAAAGTCATTTGACTGTTGTCATTTTTAACTTAAGGTTAGGAGCTAAATGTGCGTAATTTGAATTGCAGCTGTTTGTTTTTAAGCGCTTAAACATGGAGTTTAAAAGCGAACATTTTCGATACATTTTCCTTTTTTATTTCCGTAAAGGCAAGAAAGCTGTTGGGGCTCGCAAAGATACATGTGAAGTTTGTCATGTTGACTGCTTAACAGAACACACGTATCATAACTGGTTTAAAAAAATTCCGTTTAGGAGATTTCTCTCTCAAAGATAACCAACGTTCTTGTCGATCTACTGATAGTTGAACAAAATCGACATATAATTGTGCGACAGATTACAGAGAGATTAAAAGTATCATACCTAGCCATTGAAAGTCATTTAAAACGTCTTGAATTCGCTAAGTACCTCGATATTTGAATTCCATTTGAATCGAAAGAGATTTACTTAATCCAACGAATCAGCGTTTGTGATATGTATTTCAAACGCAACTAAATTGATGTTTTTTCTAAGCGAATTATCGCTGGGGATGAAAAATGGAATCTACAATGTCAATCGAAAACGGTCATCCGTGGCTAAGCGAGTATAAATGATGCCCGGGCTATGTATTTTTTCGCTCTCTAAACTTTATTCTTTTTGAGGCACGAAATTCAAACTCTCGTTGGGTCAAATATTTCCTTTGGGAGGGCTGCGGCACAATCCCACACCGATAAACTTGAATCTCTCCAACATGCAGTAACTAACCAAATCTCTGTTTCATCATACTTAGTAAGAAATAGATAGTCCGAGACTTAAATTTAATGACAATAATTGAATATTTTGTAACACTAGCTGCTAATTCCTTCAATAAAATAGGTTATGAAAACAGTGCGACTGTGAACCCGACAAACAACATGACAATTTGGAAAAAGAAAATGTTTAGCAATCTTCTAATCTCAAGATAAATAGAGATGAGCCACTACTGTTAAAGTTAAACTGAAACATGAGCAGCAAAATGTAAACAAATGTCTGCTCAACAGAAACGGACATTATTCGGTAAGGAAAATGCAGCAGTTTCTACCCTCCACAAATAGCCATACTTCTCCCTATTAAGGCAATTTATCGGTAGAATTCTTGCTTATCCCTCAGGGCTATTTGTAGCCTGAATGAGGAGCCGATGTGAAGACAACGCTACTCGAATTATCCATAAGTTAATCATTCGTTTTTTACCCATAATATTATTGCTTCTAAAGGGTAAATGGCTATGGCAATGAATGGATGCTTGAAAGAGGTATCTTAAACAAATTAATTTAATAATTTAAAGCCTTTATTTTAGCTTGAACTGAAATTAAATTAAATTCTGTATTAAATTTAAGGTCAAATCCAATATATTGTAATTGCTTATATCATAAATTAGTTCAATGTCTTGGAAATATTTGTCTCGATTAAAAACTCTATCACTGGTGTGTTCACATGCATTCCTAGACAGTCGCGAACACTTATGGAGAATAGTTATGGTTACGATCTTGAGTGGAAAAGGCTGGGCTAACGGTTGTTAATCTTCCGTGTTCCCCTTTGGGGCACGCTGCTATCGTACATAAAACTCCAGACTTAAATCTTTGTTATAGTGCCAATCTCCAAACATTCTCCAGAGGTAGCTTATTTACACAATATCACAGTCAGGAATAGTTATGGAGATCAGCTGTGGTTACTATCCCGTCATGAACAGATACTGCCATGGGGGTTGAGAAGCCACTTCAAACAGCTTAACATTTATGCAGCTAAACTTACTTTCTGAAACCACAAACCACATTGGTTTGTGGTGTTTTTATAAGTTGAATTAGGTGTGATAATCTGCACTTACGATGCTTAGAGAAAAATTCAAATTTGATTAATTTTAAATAATAAAGTGGTGCAATTTTAAATTTTTTTTATTATATCTTAAATTGTAGGTAATTTTTAATGAGGAACTTGCATCCGTGAGGAAAATGCTAATTTCTGTGTTTTAACAACAGATTGATCGTCAAAATGTTCGAAAACGATAATTAAAACCCATAAAATGGACTTAATTAAATAAAATTTAAGTTTTAAATTACCGAAAAGTGCGACAA
This sequence comes from Araneus ventricosus, assembly GCA_013235015.1. NCBI lineage: Eukaryota > Metazoa > Arthropoda > Arachnida > Araneae > Araneidae > Araneus > Araneus ventricosus. Next base: position 19,993 of record BGPR01003097.1, on the reverse strand, counting down.
AAGCACTTGACCTCAAAACGCTACGTGATTGGTTTGACGTCATTACACACTACGCTGTAATGTTTACGTTTGTCCAGCGCGTGAAAATTTCATATTGCTTGCTCTTTTAATTTTTAAGCAAACAATTTTCATTTTTGTCTTGCTGTTTTGTTAAAAAGGTACTGTAGGGGTTGAATGGAACACTTATGGTGGTAGTGAATGGGACACATGTTTTTTCAATGTTATACAAGTATTAAGTATTTTTCTCATTTAATAATCATTAATAATTAATATTTTTACCTTAAAAAAGAAAATATGCTATTTCTGTGAAAGTTTGAGTGACTTGCTAGTCAAAGTTTAGACAAATTTGGCTATCTATTATTTGTTGTTGGACTACATTTTAGTTATGTTTATTACATTATAAAGCAATGTCATAATGACCTATGTACTCAAATTATTTGAATTGGGTTTTAGTACTGTTTAATTATTTAAAACAGAATAAAATTGATACATGATTGTTTATACAGTCGACACTCGTTATAACGACCCTCTGCGTCCCACAGCAGAAGGTCTTTATAAAGAGTGGTCGCCATAGTGGATAAAATTAAAAAATGTACACATGCACGCTCAGCAGTTCCATATAAATAGGCGGTTTTTAAAGAGATTCTAACTAAATACTCAACTTATTTTTTATCATTGGTATTAAAAATAAAATTTTATCAATTAAAAATATATTTCTAAGACAGATTTTAAAGTAGAAAATAAAGGGTGTTATATACTTGCAAAAGATTTATTTTTCTAAAGAAAAATCAGAAATGGTTGCTTGTCTTTTCTGCATATGTGCTTTTAGCAAAGCATAATTTCCACTTCAGTTAAAGATGATAAATAATGTTTTGCCTTTCGAAAAAACATTTTAAAGTCTCAATAGCACTTGAAACATTTTTTTTATTCTAGGTTATTCTAATTTCCGCTCTGTGGGGAGTGGTCATCCCCCCCCCCCCCGCCGCCTGTCAAAGTTGAACTGTAATACTGAAGACTCTACATCTACGAAGCTTGGCGATACAATAATCAAGGTCATTTACGTTTAGAAACATTTTCTTTTTGGAAAAATACCGGGAAGAGTGTTCGCTGAATTCGGACGTTGCATTGGGATTAGACGACACTGTACTGTCGTTATACCGGAAGTAAAATAACATAGTGCATAGGGAAACACAATTGGGGATTTTATCACTGGTCGTTATAATGGAATGGTCTTCATAATGTGTGGTCGTTATAACGAGCGTCAACTGTTTTAGCAATAATTAGCCAGCATATAATTAAAGCAGCAGGCTAGATGATATTCAAATTAATTTTATTGAAACACCTGAGGGATAACCACTAAAATTTGCTCGCAAAATAGCTGATAACAGCTATAAATGGACTGTTACTGATGATATTGCTGATATTGATGACTGTCAGGTGGAAAATGTCCTCCCTGAACCTAAAATATTTTTAAAAATGACAGAATTACTAGTTTTACCCCTTCGATATTCCATGCAGTATGCTTTGTGTTGAATGATATTTTAGTATAATTTTATAGCTATTATTAGCCTGTTACTGATGATATTGATGAATTTAAGGTGGAGAAATCCCCCCGAACCCAAAATATATTATTATCTCAGTTAAAATCCCAGAGTTATTAGTTTTACCTTTGATGTTAAGTGCAATATGTTTTGTGAAGAATAATTTTTGCCTCTATTTTTTCAATAAACTTATTAGCACAAATATTGTTTTTTATTTTATCTATTCAATCACAATTATTCAGTGTTTGAATATTCATTATATGATTCTTAAAAAAAGAAGTTTCTATTTATTTTCATTACTCTAAATATAGTTCAGCTACAAATGGCGTGTTATAGGTGATATTGATGAATGTCAGGCAAGGTTTCTACTTTACCTATTCTATCATCAATTATTCAATTAGTATCAATATTCATTCTATCATTAAAAAAAAGTAAGTTTCTAGTTATTTTCATTACTTTAATATAGTGTCCCATTCATCATCACCAGTGTCCCATTCAACTCCATGGGTGAGGTTGAATGGGACAACTACTATTTACTTTTTCAAACTTCTTATTATTACTCATTGTGGGTGATATTTATTCTAATTCTAATTTTTGTATAGTATGCATGAATATATGAAGAAAATATCCTGCAAATTTGAACAAAATCTGATGTAAAAAAATTACAAAAATAATTGAAAAAAAGTGTCGAATTCATTACCACTCTCCCCTACATAGTATAAAGGTAGTAAATAAAGTTAGAAAATATTACACTTCATTATACAAATCAGGTCACTTTTTTGGTCACTAAAACTCAACTACTTTTTAAAAAATGGTAACTATTTCAATTTTTGGGCCAAATTGTTTGCGAGATCCCTGATAAAGCAAATTTATAGCATTATGAACACAGGTTCCTAATTATCTTCTCAAGCAGTATTATGATTGAAGTAAAATGTAAAATTAAATCTTTTCCAAAAAATTTAATATTTCACTATTTAACAGAAACAAATGCTAAATTACCGAAAAATAGTCTTCGCAACACCAATAAGTACTTTTTGTAGATAAAGCAGGACTTTTTTTACTATCCCGCTTCATATGCGTCTCTCGTACTTCTATCGTTAGGTACGCAAAGAAAATGCTTGTCTGGAGCTGTAATAGTTATATTTGTACAGCAAGGTACTAAGCAATACTTAAAAGACGGTTTTCCAATAGTAAACATTTCGAAATCCAATTCGGGTTTATACAAATTCTTTTTTGATCAACATGAAACATATGCCGCTTGCTATTTTAACGGCGCTGTCGAAGTAAGCAAACCGTCATGGTGTAGTGTGACGTCAGAAGTAGCGGCGTAGGAAAACTAGCGTTTTTGAGACGAGGTAAATAGTGCGCACTTGAAATTGTTTTATTTTACCTTTTCGCGTTATAAAAGTAAAAAAGAATGATACTTTCCATCATATTTTTTCATTTTCTATATTATAAGAATATAAACAAAAAACGTGCAAGTTCCTCATTGTATTGAAAAGGGATACAAAACTCCAAATCTGAAATGTTGAGGACACAATAGTGTAGGTGAAAAATTTTAAGTTACAAGTGATCTTCAGAAATGTAGACTTTTTTCATTTTGTTTTACTTTATATAAATTAGTTTAATTGACATTTGGTTGCTATTTATAGTTAACATAATTTTTTCTTGGCTTCAATTTCACTTCCATGAAATTCACGAAGGATGCTTAAAAATAATTTTTATTTCATGTCGCCATTGTAAGGTTTTGTATAGCAGAGTCATATAATTCAACCACCCGTTGCCCAAACCACACTTTAGCTTCATTTTATGAAGAGTTGTTATAAACACTTCCATTACTTTTTCATAGAATTATTTTAATGTGAGATGCCAATCGTCCAAAAATAGCCCTCGTGTCGCTTCAAAATGGGATGTTAATGGAACTAAACTAAATTATCCAATATTTATTACGGAGTATAGACATGTGAAAGTTATCGAACTATGCCATCTATATAATTTCTCAACCAAACCAGATGAAGTTTTGTATATTTAACATGCGTGCGGAGAGAAAGAAATAATCAAAATTTAAAGCAACTGAATTATTAGAAGAAAGAGTGTTCTCCCATAGCCTTTTTTGCGTGACAATGCAATATGACGAGTTCTGTTCATTTCTCCTTATATGAGTCTGTATCCTCGCAATGAATAAGTCCCCTCAAGTGTGTCACGTGCCGGGATGACGTAACAGGAACGGAGAGCGTACTGACACAATATTGTTTTATACTTCGAAATACAGGGTTAGCCTAAATGATTCATCGGGTTTCAAAGGATTGTTTAATTACAAGTATACGACGTACAAAGACAGATGATACATGAAAAGATACATACACTCACCAGGTTTCTGGTACATACCACAAATGACCAGGTGCAGCTTTGCCGTATTTGCGTAGGAATGAAGGCTGAATGTTCGTAACCGAAGAACACTTCGCATATTCGAACACACAAAAACTCTTCTTCTGCATTGCCGCCATCTTGTACAGTGCTGCTACAGGCCTGCCATCTAGCGAGCCACGAGGCGGGCTTTTAAACTTGCGGAGTGTATGTATCTTGTCAAGTATCAACAGTCTTTGTAGGTCGTATACCTCTCAATACACTGTGTTTTGAAACCCAATGAATCATTTAGGCTAACTCTGTATAATGGCGATGCATTTTTAACATCTTTCTTCCCTGTGAGTTGATCCAGAATGTTTACATGTTTGATTACAACATACCGAAATTCATTCATCTAAGTCATTGCGTTTTCGAGTTCTAGAGTTAACCCTTCATCACACGCACCCATTTTTGGAACATTAGCACACGCGCAAGGTCATTTTGACCCCAAATGTTTAGACACTTACTTCTTATTTTATTAGCAATTTGTACAAAAATAAAACATTTTCAAAGTATAAGGATATTTTTTCGTACAAATGACTTGTATTTAAGACAAAAATGCGATTTTTAATAAGAAAAAGGAAAGTTGAACTTATATCCTTTTCCCCTTCTTTTCTGCATTCCTTTCTTCTCTGCTGCGTACGTTCGTACGCTGTCATAGCCATAAAATTAAATTAATATGAAACGTTAGCAATCGAACGGGGCAATTTGACCCCAAATCAACCCGATAAAAAGTGAGAAACCCCATTTCACCGGTTTTTGCCTTCTTATATTCTTCTTCTAGCTCCCCCCTGAAGGTAGAGGAAGTAACAGGGCCAAGTGTTTAGAAATTCCTTTAATTTTTTAACAAAACAAAAAGGGTGGGTCAAAAAGACCCCATGCGTGTGCTGACGGGTTAAGAAAGAAGAAATTTTACAGAGCGACAGACGGTCAACACATAGACGGATTTCTCTCAAAATTTGGTACACATCTACAAATCTGATGATAAAACCATAATCTAAATTTCATCCATTGCGTGTTCAGAGACGCATTGAGAATAAATTTCAAAAATGGTTTTCTCGGACACAGAAGTGTAAAGAAAGGGAATTCATCAAAATATCAAGGTCGAAATTTTTTATGAGTACCGTACTTTCTCTTACTATACTTCGTGTAGGAGAAAGAAAAAAAATGAGAAAGACATTCCTAAACTGCCAAGCAAATGGTGAAAAAAAATTAAAGAGATTTGTTTTAGTACATCGAGATATGAATGAAAAATCGATTATAAAATCCCATTCTTACAAATAAGAAATTAACATGTACGAAATAAGTCAGGTTAAATAACAGCTGGAAGAGCAAAAATTTAGACGTAACTTAACTCAAATCATATAAAATACTCTCACGATTAAAATACAACTTACGAAATAAAGATAATGATTTCTGTTCTGATAAGTCAGATATCAGAACAGAAAGAATAATTCATGAGCATGCGCAGAACAACATTCTATACTCGCTTTAGAAAATCTAGCACTTAGTCAATAACCGATATCTCGGTCGTGTTCGAGTGATTGTAACAGCAAATGATAATGGAAAGTCGGCTGACACTCTCAGAAGTGCATTAGAATCGAACATCATGTACCGGCAACTTTTGACACTCGGCGTGAAGAGGACAGCGGTCAAGTGGTCTTCCGTGAGACTGTCCAGCAATGGAGTCAAAGGCCTTTTGCCAGTTCACGATGAGTTCATTTCCAGGCATATTGGGCCTAGAGAATCAGAGCAGAAAATTATGTTGGGGGAACTAGGGTTCAAGGTAAGAAGTTCAAGTGTTTAATTTTTTAAAGGTGGATACAATTGTTCCATCTTTGGATTTGTTATGGCAATAATTATAGAACATTTAAACTATAGAAATAAATACCTGCAAAGTTGCGACTGTTTCTTATATAGAAATTTATATGTAAATAAGAAATTTTTAGTTCAATTTTGACTCTCTGAACGTCTGAGTCTGCACTTTATTACGGTAATTAGTATTTTTTTAAATGGCTTCTGAAAAACAAAGACTATTTTGAAGATTTGTCGTAAATATAAGAATGAAACTCAATAGTCATGCATTTCATTGTTGTCTTTTTTGTATTAGGTACTTTTTTCTTTTGTCGGCATTTAGATAACAGAAGAAATTTTTAGTTCAATTTTGAATCTCTGAACGTCTGAGTCTGTACTTTATTACGGTAATTAGTATTTTTTTAAGCGCCTTCTGTAAAACAAAGACTATTTTGAAGGTTCGTCGAAAATATAAGGATGAAACTCAATAGTCTTGGATTTCATTGTTGCATTTTTTGTATTAGGTAGTTTTTCCTTTTGCCGGCATTTAGATAACAGAACATGTCTTCTTCCTGTATATCTGTAGACCATGCAATAATTATGCCATTGCTTAGGTTCTCTTCAATACATTACTTGTATTCTTACAATGAGAGTGCGTGTTTATTGTTTCCTTACCATTTTTTGACATGGTAATGTTTATAGGATGAATACTATCTGTAAAAATTGTGTCATGCAACATGCATGATGCAAAAATTATTCAAAATGCTCTGCGGGGCAGACCATTGGTATTAGAGTAACAAAATTTGGCATGCAATTAACTTCATAGGTAGTTGGTACACTAAGAAGGGTGTTTCAAAATTTTAAATAGATTTCTCAAAATTTTAAAGTTTTTCTTTCAATAACTTCGAAGCATATTATAAGTAAAAATTCCACTTTAAAATGCAAGCAATTAGTTTTCAGGATAATTTTGCTATCATACAATTTTTTCTCTAATTTTGATAAATTTTAAAAATAATTTAAAGCTTATTTTATAGCAATACTTGTTGTTGTTTCACTTATAGCATTTATACGCACTCGAGTTACGACTATATTAGATACATTTTTGTGTGCACGTTTTCGTTCTAATATAATTAACAGCAAATTAAAAAAAATAATATGAGGACAGAGGAATCAAGCCTGAGACATTATGATGTACGGTGTCTCGATTTTCCTGTCAGCATATTGATAACAAAGCATGTCTCTTTCATTTCAATATGTGTTAATCCCGAAATAAATACATCATGTCCAATGTATTCTGATCGCAGGAATATTGTTGTCTTACACTTTTATTTTTTAGTGTACGAAGTATTTTAACCGTAAAAAAACACGATGTCGAGCTTTTGATGAATGTGTGCATTTTAAATGATTTATAATGTGAATCGAAACTTCATGAGAAATTACAAATGTCTGAATAATTTTTTGACGTGTTGAATTAAACTTTAGATTAAGGACTATATGAAATCGCAAACATTCGCTTAAAAGGATTCAAATCCAGACAATGTAGCAGAAAAGTACTTTCCTCTCCTTTCAAGTATTTTAGATGATAATAACTTTTTCCTTTCAGCTACCGATGATTTTTAGTGTTCAGAACTTTCCTCAATAACAATTATTTACTTGTCAAATGTTAAATGATTGAATAATACAGGCGATTAAAACTATCTGCTGCATAATTATGGGAAAGGCAGATTATTTCCAGGGGAGAGTGAAACTTTTAATCGTTTAATGGTGCAGCTTAAAAATGTACACGATAGTGACGGGAAACTATCAGCAGCGAAAATTCAAACCAATTGGGTGTGACTTTGACTGTGACGTAGTTCGCCTTCCACGATACCGAAATCCTGACTGACCGGTTGTCTCAATGCGTCACTTGACGAGAAACTTTCGGCGAGTGGCATTACCCTAGTGTACACGGAAATCACTGACGCAATGCTGCCCGTCTGATATAGTCTTTATGAACTGTTCCTAATCATGATTATTCAAAAACTAGTAGAACGATGGGCACTTTAGCAACGAATTGCTCGCTGCGGACAAGTTCCCAACTGCAGGTTTTCCTAGTTTCTTCTCCCAGCGAAACACAGATGAGGTCTAATTTCTTCTGCAATTTGAGAATTCTTCTGGGAATGCTACCTCAGGTTCTACATAGCTGCTAAAGAGCCTCATTGACAAACAGAAGATACCACACTATTCCTTTTTTCATTTCTTGATTCATGGGCTTGGCTAGATATATGCCAAGTGGAATTATAGACA
>BGPR01003096.1:136148-149647 GCA_013235015.1 Araneus ventricosus | reverse complement strand
AATTTTCGACGTTTCTTAGTTATTAAATTTTAAATACGCCAGGGATGTAAGGAAAGTTTTATTAAGTTTATAAAAAATTCATATCCTAAGGGTAATTGAGAGAAAGAAGAAATTATTAAAATTCGAAATTTATGAAAATAACGATGTATAATTTTATATTTTAAGAATAATTAATCCGCTAGCGATAGAATGTATTAAGTATTTTGCTGAGCATTATTTTTGTAAATAAATTTAATCTAAGAACGGAACTAAAGAAAGTTTACAATAAAATGTTATAATTAATATCTCTCTGAATAAACGAAATCCATTAAACTCTCATAAATTACTCAAACTTTTGTCATAAAACACATTTATTGTAGAGTAAGAACATCGATTTTTTTTAAAAATACAGTTTTTCACTAAATAGAATAATATCGAACTATTGGCATAATCCAGCTATTAAACTAATGCAGTTTAAAAAAATTAAAAGCAAAATTTATCGTGAGTCATCCAAAGCGAAAAATAAACCTAACAAGATATTGCTATGAATTAAATAATTTACATAATCACAGGATTTATTTTCAACAATAAACATATCAAAGTTGAAAGATTATTTTAAGCGAAGATTTTTAATCTTGGAAACATTTTATTTTGTCACCTTTTCATTTAATTCTACGCATGATCATTATCTAAACATTAGTCTTCACTAGAAAATATTACCGACAAATAGTAACATTTTGACACATAAAACAATTTCCACTTTCTTATTTTTTTTTCAAATATCTTGCTGTTTTTCGGATCACAGAATCTCTTGTTTTCTCTGTCCTATTTTATATAAATTCTATCCCTTTTCACCCACTCATTTTACATTTAAATGATACTCTGTTATATCTACAATCATTTCAATGAATATTGTAACTCGATTTGTTAATGTCTCTATCTAAATATTATTTGATTTAATATAAACTCGTTTAAGAAGGTTTCATCACAAGTATTGTTACAAAATCCAATCATTTCTTTAAATAGCGACTTCTATTTAAGCGAGTTTTACGTAAAGTTTCGTGAGTTAGATTAGATTACGACACACTAGAAATCTAATTGTCGACGCAGTTATGCAATTCAATTCAACTTCAAACAGACTCAAATGCTTACATTTTGAAATTAAACTGTTTCGTATATGTATTTCGTATACGATACTCGTTATAGGTAAATTGTTTATGAAACAGCTTATGAAGTTAGTTCAGCTTTGAATAACAAACTAAACACTCTTAACCACAGTTAAAAAGAGTGTACTTGAAATCTATAAAATGGTAGTTGGTCCCCGATTGTAAAACAGCGTCGAAATAAATAAAAAGAACCTAGGTTTGAGCCCTACTCTCCGAAGTAGGTAGGATATTTTAACTCCCCTCCGACAGATTTAATGCACTAAACCAGTGCACTAGTATGCGACAGCTCATTTGTGGAATTCGTCTTAACCCTCTGACCCTCTAGTCTAATAGAGCAACTTAGATAGGTCCAATGACTGTTTTCGGAAAGGCGTCTAGAGGCACTCGCCTCGTGCCTTAAGATTTTGGGGAACCTAAAAAATTATTTCGATGCACATCACAATACTAAGTCGATGACGAGTTTACGAGAAGCAGTAGCCTTATATTGTCAAATCCGCGCGCGCGACACTGGATAGGTCACTGATTTCAGCTAAGTTCTTTCTGCTTTAAATCAAGGATACTCCAACGCATATATCTACAATTTCTTTTTTAATTCACCTACCTATCCTACATCTATAAAAGCTATCCAACAAGGTTTATGATTTTTGTTAAAATGCAAAAAGTACATTAGCACTCGTACAGTTAACAGAATAAATAATTAGAATTAAATTTACAGTAAATGGTTTTTTAAACAAATTAAACTTTAACAATCTTTTGAGCTCACGTGCAAAATTTTCTTCCCGAAAATTATATCTGAATCAACAAAGAAATTTTCAGGAGTAAATTTTGATTTATCTGTTTTTTTTGGTGGTGGGTTTGTTCAGAAAGCAGTTCAAATTAAACTACTTCTAATTCTCCTATTTTTTAGTTGCACATGCACCCAGATACCAATTTTAGTTTGCAGCAAAGTTGCAACAAGTTTGACACTGCAAGAGTGCAAGCTTGAAACATGTTATTCCAAACGAGTTAGTCACCACGCGTCGAACTTGCAGCAAGCTTGTTGCGTCAAACTCATTGCAAATTTTGCAAAAACAGAGTACGCTGACAAACCTCGGATTCGAACCCCCAACAACCCACTTTATAGCAAGTCTCTTTAGCCATTCAGCCAGCGGGGATAGAAGATATATTACGCTAATAGTCACGCATCTACACGTTTTATTTTAATCTGTTTTCTTGATTTCATTAATATTTAGAAGTTTAGAATATGATTTGAAGTCAAAGAGAGAGAGCGAATTTCGCTAATAACTACGTTTTGCTAGTAGAATAAATTATGAAATTAGGGTTCAAAAGTAATTATTTTTAAAAATATGGGGCAAAAGTTAACTTATTATTTTTCAAAAAACATTGACTGATTTTTAGATTTAATTTTGTTTATGAACGCTAAAATTCTAACATTAAGAAAAAGACAATATATAGTTTTCTTTAAAGCGCGAGTTCTATATTTAGTAAAAAGATGGAGAATTTTTCAAATTTTTTTTGTAAAAAGACCTAGTTGGTTTTTCACAAATTATCATTGATTTATTGAATTAATAAAAGGGAGGACAGTCTAGGAGATGCTATTAAAAATTGGATGTTTTTTAAAAAAGAGACAAAAATCAAAATCAGATATATACAACTGTATCCAGGTCGTGGTGTGTAAGTGTGCTGTATCAACTTTGCAGCAAACTTGTTTTGCAATTGTGGTGTGATTTTTTCATAACAACTTCACAGCAAACTTGTTTTGTAAGTGGGTTGGTCGATTATGCTTTGATACTTTGCAGAAAGTTTGCTGCAAAGTTGCCGCATCAGATTTGTCATGACAAGCTAATATCAAGAAAAATCACACTTGTTGCGAGTGTACATGCTATCTGGGCATAATCAAATTCTCATTCTTATTGCATTAAAAGCCTATATTATCGAAAAGGCTATCTTCGAAAACTGTTAAGAATATCGGCTTTCTCAGGATTGAGAAGAAAGCAAAATTAAACGAAAAAGTAGGAATACTTGAAAACAATTTTTCCTTTCCACTGTATTACTGTTTTGTACTTTTACTGTACTACTGTACACTGTAGTACTTTTTTACTGTTCATTTATCTAATGATTATGTTATAGCCATTATTACAGTCATAGAATGGCAAACTACTTTGACCTCTTTCTTTGCTTTCCACAGAAGGTTTGACAAGTAGACGAAATATTCACTCCCTCACAGCAACAAGAGAGAAAAGGGATACAGATTTCGCCGCCAGTCGATAGGGGCAAAGTAAAAACTAGATTGTAGTACATCCATTTAACTTTATAAGGCTAATTATTAATAGAGGGGCGAAAAAAACTTTTACCCATGGCACCACTTACCCTTGCTATGCAGCTTCTTTCGTGTCATTCATTTTAAAGAAACATAATATATAATTACGTATGTCAGCAGAGAGCGGGATTCTTTGATCTAACGTCTCGGAACCCCACTGCTTTTGGATCGTTCCTTTTTAAAAATATATATTTTGTAATTATGGCTGTCGACAGCAGAATATGAAAACTACAGAATATACAACAAATGTGAGGGCATCGTTAACAACTATTAAATCAATCCATTCTCCTTTACTGGTTTAATCTCGTATTTTAAACAAATAATTGTTACGAGCAACAATAATATCCTGCTTTTCCCTGAATTTTAAACCACAATGCTTTATTTACAGTTGCAGTTGCAATTCTTAAAGAGAGAAAACAATTTCCTGTCCAGTTCAAACTAATCTCACTGCAATTCTACCACGCTCTGGAGGGTACACACAAAGCCTGAAAGTTCTTAAAAGAGGAATTGTCGGGGTTAGGGGGCCAGGCATTGTTCGAAGAATCGAACGTTGACACTCGATGGAACCAATAAGAGCTCTCGAGGGGATCGATTATCCACGTAGCCGGAAAAGCATCGAGGACAGCGAAATTTCCACCAATTTGCCATCCACCTGAAGATCGGACGAATTTTCAACTAATAACCGCAAAAGATGGGAACGAACGAACGAATGCCCCCTCGCCACCGGGATGGTCTAAAAGGGAACGAGAGATGGGTGGAACGAGGGGGTGGTCTTCAACTCTTGCACGCCGATATGAACTGTTTGATGAGTTTGCCCTGGAAAATTTCGGGAAAGTAATTTGGATAAGGAATAAGCGGAGCGTTTTGGAAGCGTTATGTCTGGAAGGAAAGTAAGGGAAATAGCAGATATTACATTGTTTGCGGCCTGTTATGATTTTTATTTGCTTGTTTCAGCCCCATGCGGGTAGAAGAACGGTTGGGGAGGATGGATCTCGGAACAAGTGGAGTGTGGAAAGTTGTTGTAGGATGGATAAGGACATCCAATTTGGGTCGGGAGAGCTAAAAATTGAAACCGGGAGGGGTTTATCTTGGAGTATAAATCATGGAGGTGATAAAGATGGTAGTCGATAAGCCTGGGAGATCGATGTGTTATTATGTCGAGAATGGTTTTGTGCTAAGTAAGGTTTTTAAGTTCTTAAAATGTTCGATGTCTTAAGAATTAATGGCGCTTACTATGTGAGAATTAAAATAAAATGGAAAGTAGTTTCTGATTAATTCTTACAGATAAATAACAAGGGCACATCCAGGGGAAGAAGGCTGCTAAACCTAATAAATTTAAATATACATAGTGGTGCATTTTTGTCACAATTATGATCCTAGTATTTAGATGGTGTATAGGTTTATAAAATTCATGAATCAAATTTTTACACGTACTCACTTTACTGCCTCTTGTTTTCTTTTTGATTCAAGGCAGTCAATTTTTTTTTTCATTTTTCTATTCCAATAAAATTCTCCAGCATAATTAACTTAGGACAGATATCAGATTTTAAATACAAAACCATTTTGCGAAAAAATGGATATATATTTACAGTTTATTCAATCAAACTTGTCTGAACGTATAGATTTATGTAAATCAAATATTCTGTGTATTCATGGTTTTCATTCTCATGAAATCACATGAACAAACGCATTTTATAAGGAATATCTCCACTATTGATAGCAAAAATTAAAATTACAAACACGGCCCTGAAACTTTTACGTATGTTAATCATCCAATTAGAAATTTGTCTTAATTCGAATACTATTGCCAAAAAATTTCATTACATTTTCTAGGCTTTAGCCTGAAATATTAATTTTAAATCAATTGACAAAAAGCCAAGAATAAAAAAAGCATATAACTTTCATCGATATCAAAACAGGTTTTTTTCATACATTTACAAGATAATTTAAATAACACAGTCAAAAATTCTTGCTATAAAATTTTAGAAATCCTCTTGCTTAACAGTCCCTTTGCAAATCTTTTAAAATAATTTTTCTTCTTTAATTGCATATCTTTTCCAATTTTACTTCTGGAATAATATGTTCCATTGAAGCCAAATAGTACCAATTAAATTTAATTAATTTTTAACTATTAATTTTCATTCACTTTAGTAGTGAAACACCTTGTCGGATAGATGAATTTTTAATCTTTTCTTTTACAATTTTTTCTTTAAAACAATATATTTATGATTCAACATGCTATATGTATTTTCGTATAGTCTCGGAATATTTATTTAATAAATTATTACATTTACGAGTTTTATTTTATTGTTTTTTATTCAATTTCTCAAATTATTTATATGCGCGATGTAAAAAAAAATAATTTCCAAACATGTTTGCACTTTTTGCGTAAGATATCTAGTAAATGGTGTACAAAAAGTATATTTTTACCTAATGCATTTTCTGAGCCGTATCTGTTTGTGGCATCTGTCCGTTTGTTTGTCCTATACCTACAACGCATGGGACTTGGTGACGCACTACATTGATGGACTTGCCCTCTATTGATCAAAATTCTGCTGCAGGAAACTTTTATGTCTAAAAGTTTTCTAAAATTATAGTCGCTCTTGTAACGTTAATTATAACTGACTGCGACTGACGTCAGAGATAGCGCCTTCTGAAACCTTTAAACGGTAGTTGAGATCAAGCGATGGCGCGAGCTGAGTCCCATGAATAATGCTCTTCTTTAACTTTGTTCTATTTCTGAAATTATTTGTGTAAACTGTCTGTGTGCAACGTAATCCTTAAATAAATAATTTTTACACTAATTTCGACTATTTACTTAACCCTTAAACGACCACCACGACATTTATTTTCAAAGAAAGGAGCAAGTAAATGATATGCATGAAAAAATGAAATGAACAAAGGTAAATTACTTGTTTCATTAATTACACCAATTCCTCTTTCTTATCTTTTGCAGAATTTGTACACACTTGTAAATATAAATGAAGAGCAAACATTCAAACCGTGTTTTCTCCAAAAAAAGAAAAAATGAGTTAGTGATTTTTCTTTGAACTCAACATTAAATAGTACAACTGTATACTATTATTTTCAACTGAAACAAGTTTTATCCCATTATAAACCTACTTAGAAAATTGAGATTTCAATCAAAAAGTATTACCTGCAGAGCTTGTTTACTGTTTCCTGAAAAATTGTATCTGAAGGAGAAAGCATGGTTTGAATGTTTGCTCCTCAAATATTGTTATTTTTACTTGTTAGAAAATGTATGCTTCTAATGTAAACCCGTTTTGCCTCAATGTTACTACAATAATTTTTATTTTCTTTCTTTTCTTCCTCGCTTGATTTTTATGTTTTGCCCCTTTTTCTTAAATTCATTTTTAAATTTAGTTTTTTTATTTTACTTTTGTTCCTTTCTCTATTATTCATTTGTATATATTTTCATTCCGTTTTTTAAGAGTATTTTGTGTCTTATTTTCTTGTATACTTTTGTAAGATATCGATTCTTTGAATATTGAAATTTTGACATTCAATTCCTGATTGAATTCAGTTTGATTTTTTGTTTATTTTTTAATTATTATGCTTTTTCACTGTGTTTCTTCTTCATTTAATTTTTTCATTCTTTGTTTTTTTTTTCATTACTTATATATTTATATGTTGTTTTTTGTTGTAAAGAATTCTTTTGTTCACTGACTGAATTATTTTGTATACTTACTTCTGTAAGCCTCGCGTTGAACATTTGTTGTGTATTGTGCTCTTGTTCATTACTAAATAGTAAATAAATGTCAAATAAAGTGAGAAAAGAGTAGACCATTCTACACTCTTCTCATTTCAAATCCATTTTACATAAATAAACTGATATTTTAATTTGTTGGATGTGTAATTTATACAAATATTTTTATTTTTTTTAAATTACAATGTTCATCTACGTCATGTATAAAGAGAGTTCCTAGTTATTTTTCTGAAATAATGAAATGTGCCTATGAGAATTAGTTATGTTCTAAAATATTTTAATTTAGAAATTTTGTTTTCATAGAATTAATTTGCTTTACATAATTTGAATCCTTAACATATAAATATCACAGTTTTCAATCGTGTGAAATATAGTCGGTTACATTGGTTGCATTGTATTTTAAATTTACTATTTACAAACAATTTGTGTGTGTAATAGACATTTGTAAATTCGGTGAATAACCTTGTCATCAAAATAATTTCTTACTCTTTAAAAATATACTTGCAATTAAGGAAACGAAAGTTTAAGATAATGGAAAAATGCTTAAATAAATAAATTGATTAAAATTGTGTTCATTAACTTAAATAATGCCATTTGAATAAAAGGATTATTATGAATGCCATGTGTGTCTATGTATAATTTAAATGTAGAGAAAAATTAGAAATATGTTAAGTATCACTCTGAAATAAGTATAATTAATTATACGTATCAATCTGAAGATAATGCAAGATTTTTAATAGAATTTAAAATCATATTTCATGAATTATTTATTTATAAAAATTACATTAGATAACCAATAACAATTTTAAACTTCTAGAAATATTGTTTTGTCTGCCTAGCATAGATCATGCATTTTCCAAAAGTTAAATCTAAATTGGTATTACTAAAATTTTTCTGGAAACAATTATGCTGTCCAACAAAATTTGCACTTCATGATGATGAACAATAGTCGTGAAGAGCCCATCATAACATCCACATGTCTTCAAAACACTTGAATCTGAAAAGAAAATTACAAATAAAAATAGATCAATAATTGTGTTATTTTTCACCCCATGTAAATTTCATGTAATGACTCGCAACACTCTATAGCATTAAACATATCAAAGAAACAATCGAAGTGACTCTAAATCCCAAGGACGATTCGACCGCCATGCCTGACGCTTAGTATATTTTCAAATAAAAAGCAACAGTGATAAAATATCTAGAGGTCGAATTTTCAAGATAAATTCTCGAAAACAAAAGCTGCTTTTCCAAACCGAACACGCGCTATTACTTATAACAAAGAATCTTTCCATTTCTCATGGATAATTGCAAAGCTCTACGTCTGAATTGATGGCGATTTCGATCTACTTTCTATTCAAAGCGAAAGAAATGGCGACGTTTCCCTCAAGGGAGGGGGGATGAGTTACGCAGACAATTCACCAAAATTCAGAGGGAATCTGGCGCTGAAAATCAAAAATTTGTTTTTAGCTTTTCAAAGGTACTTAAACGAGTTTTATTTTACCTTTTTAAAATGTGAACTGCACGCACAGCAACGCCCCAGGACTTAATACATCGCTGTAAAACCTGATGGGGTTAAGTACTTGGGGGCAAGATACTCATGCACGCGCAATAATATATATGCTGCTATCTCCAACAGATACGGGATGATTTAGGAGGTATGCCGATTTTTTTAGTTTTAGTTAATGCAGCGACTGTATAAATATTTCTCTTCTGCGTTTCCCTAGAAACGCGTTATTTAGCTATAGGATTTGGTGACATCTATAGCAAACGATGGATCGTGTTATTTCACTTTCCAAAGGTAAATATGTTATTGAAGTTTGGAAGAAAAGAGATTCAAGCATAAATAAAAAAAAACTAGAAATAATAAAGACCTAAATTATTTTAAATAACATTTTATGAAAAGGAATAAGGGAGTAAGTATAAATCAAAAACTTTAAAAACTTCTAAATCTGAACTTATTTTAACTACATATATATAATAAAAATAAGAATAAAGTATTTTAATCCCGAAATATTTTTTGACGAGCTTTTTAACGGTTGGCTTGATTATTGCGAGATAGGCAACCAATCTATTAAGTTCAACTATAAATGTTTTTTACTCGAACGCACAGTGTCCTCATTGTAGAGAGCGAAGTTTGCATAGAAAAATTGTGAGGGTTGCTACGCAAGCCATCTGGGGGTTGGCGAACTTTAGTCAACAGGAGGCAGAGCTCCCTAACAGTTAATATTTTTACTGGAATGTTCTCTCTCCCTCGACTTATATACTTACACCATATAGCGCGTTTTGAGTTTAGCCTCGTATTACAACAGACTAAGATTGTCTCCGTCCTGCAACAAGGCATACGGAACAAATACAAATGACCGGTCGAGCGACATCCCAGCCGAGAAAGAAACCAATCGGACAGGGTGGAGCCACCCCCTAAGACCACAACCACACCTCCGTCTACATCCCCGTCACCACAACAAACCAGCTACAGACCTGCCCGATGAGAACCTGGTGAAAAAGTTCACAAAAAGAACAGATTAGAGAACTAAAACAAATAAAAGAAAGCGTCGTACAAAAAAAAGGAATAAAAAGAAACTACAAGATACCTATCCGGGGTCCAAATTCAAGCAACCACCATCCGAAAGAACCACGGAGACCCAAGCCCCACCAGAAGCCAGTCAGCCGCACCGGCACTTTCTTTATTCAGTAAAACACAAAATACATTTTACAAAAGAACTCAAAATACAGTTTACAAAATATTCTCATATAAAAAAACAAAGAACGGCATAATAACATAAAACAGTTTAACATTCAAGTGAAATCTGCAGGACATATTTAACAATTTCAAATAAACATTTTCTTGAACATGCCACTCAGGACAAGATCCAGAATTTACAGGAAAATAACTCCTCCATATATCCTCAAAAAGAGGACATCCAAAAATATAGTGAAAAACAATACATTCTTCAATATGACGCATGCAAAATGACAAACAAATAAAATAGAAAGATACATCAAAGTCATCCGCGAAGTCGCGACGATGTTCGCAGGATGGTCAGAACTAAATCCAATTATCAAATAGAGGCCAATTAGTCTAATAAAGTTGCTGCCAGCAATACAAATCAATTAATTAACTCCAATTAAAGCAACAAAAAGGGTTTCAAGGAAAAACAACCATAAATAACGGAGTTTCTTCATAAAAAAAGATTCAGTCAATGGAGGCCATATTTACCATCTTAAAAGCAAAGTTCATGCCAATCAATAAATCAAAGTAACTAAAATGATTCCGGAACTTAATCCGAGAATAAGTAATCATAAAGTTAATACAGACCGTACCAGTTTTGATTTTACAAAATGTTATGAAAAAAACAAACAAAGAATAACATCAAAAATAAAACAGTTTAACATTCAAATGAAATCTGCAGGACACATTTGACAATTTCAATTAAACATTTTCATGAACTACCACTCTGGACAAGATCCAGAATTTACAGGAAAATAACTCCTCTTGATATCCTCATAAAGAGGATATCCATAAATATAATATGAAACAGTACCTTCATCAGTATGACAGGTACAAAATGACAAATTAATAAGATAGGTAAGATACATCAATGTCGTCAGTGATGTTCGTAGGATGGTCGGAACTAAATCCAGTTATCAGATAGAGATTAATAAGTTTAATAAAGTTGTTGCAAACAATACAGATTAGTTAATTAATTTCAGTTAAAACCACAAAATAAGATTACAAGGAAAAACAACCATAAATAATGGAGTTTCTCCACAAAAGAAGATTCAGTCAATGGAGGCCATATTTAAAATCTTAAAAACGAAGTTCATGCCAATCAATAAATCAAGGTAACTAAAATGAAAAAACAAGCAAACAAAACTACAACAAAAGAAAAACAACCCAACTTTCAAGTGAGACCTGCAAGACACATTTGACAATTTCAGTTAAACCTTTTCTTGAATGACCACTCTGGACAAGATCCAGAATGCCCTAACATCCTCATGAAGAGGACAACCATAAATATAATGTGAGACAGTACCTTCATCAGTATGACACATACAATTACTATTTTTCCCAAAAAAAACGACCCTGATGGGCAGGAAAACAACCATGTCCAGTTAAAATCTGGTTAATAAAAAAAATCTCAAACATCTTTTTAAGTCTACATCCGGAAAAAGTCCGAAGGTAAATCTGGATTGTTGGGAATTTACCCATCGAAATTGCCATGAATTCAAAATCTGATTTCTGATTTTAAGGTTAATTAAAGATCTAGGAGTACCCAGAAAAACATCCACATCGTCCTTATAAGTAGCCTCCTTGGCAAGGATATCAGCTCTTTCATTACCAAGGGTACCCACATGGGCCTTTACCCAATGAAAGGAACAATTTAAATTCTCTGAAATTGTTTTTATATCTGTTATAATTTGGAACCTATCATTAACTACCTCAAGAGATTTTAAGACAGACATGGAATCAGTAAAAATATGAACGGGAGTAGTTGAATCATTCAAACTCTGAGCCTCCAAAAGAGCAGTTAGCCTCGTATTCTAGTTAGGATAATTGAGTATGCATTTCTGGTCTATATACAGTAGATTCTCTTTAATCCGTCACTCGTTAGTCCGACGCACCTGTCGCAATATATTACTTGGTGATGAATATATAGAGAATAAAAAAATGTAATTAACAATTAAAATAAATTTTAAAATATATTACAAAATTATACAATGTTTTAGTAGCGCGCAATATGTTGCTGCATACAAAAAAAGAAGAAGAAAAAAACATTCAAAGGAAGTAAAAAGACAAAGAAATTCAACCCGAAAAAACTGAAGTAAGCAAACAAGGAATCCATTCTGCCTACTGTTTCAAGGGCTACAGGCTTTTTGATATGGATTCAAAAAACTTGGGATATTTTTCTGTAAGAAGCTTGAAAGTAATAATTCGTCAAAGAAAGCTTCTCATAGCCCGAAAGACCCCAGGTGAAGACGAAATAGACAAGGAATATTGACAAAAGAATTTTTTAAAAGATAACAAACACTATACGGCCAATAAGATTAATTTAAAAAAAAAAACAATTTAAAGAAAAATCACCAGCCATCTGGCACAGAATTCCGTCATAATTGCAAATCAATAATAAAAGGAAAAAAGACTCACCCTAGCGATGAATAAAAAACAAAATGCCCCTACTGAAACAAAACAGAATAATTTTCCCTCCCAAGAAATTCCAAGAATCTATTTGGTGAAGAGTCATTCTTTCCTGTTAAACATTTACTTGAAACCATCCTCCTTTTACATAATTTTTCTATTGACCCTCTATAGCCCGGAAACTCTATAATCCGACAGGTGTCCTGTCCCATAAGTGTCGGATTAGAGAGAGTCTATTGCATTCTCATTATCCGACTGCGTCCGAAATTTGACGCGGAGCTGCAATTGTGGTGTCATGACCACATAAAAAATGTCATTTATCCACTTTGTTGCGATTTTGAGTTATCGCGCTCATATACAGTAAAACTTCGATTACCCGTAACTCATTTAATCGTCATCGTCTCAAAAAAAAGTATCAACAAGCAAACAGACATCTTTAAAATAGTTCACGAATTCCTTTTACACCACTGTATAAAGCTGAAAGTGACTGTACTGTATGATGCCGGAAGTGACTAATCGTCGGCAGCTTAGTAGGCGACATTCACCACTAACCAGTCACTATTATGCTATTATAGTATTAACAATAGATTTATGTAGTACATTACTACACTTTTATTGAAGTTTATGTTGATCGTTTTGTAAAATTAAATACAATATGTAAGTATTATTGAAAGAAAGCCAAAAAAAGACATAAACTCAGAGGGAATAAAAAAAGCAAGGAATCCATTCTAGTCCATTTTTTCAAGGGCTAAAGACTTTATTCGAAATGGATTCAAAATAATTCGGAAATTTTTCTGTAAGAAGCTTGCATTACGCCAAATATCGCTTCTCTTAGCCCGAAATTTCTCTTATATTCCCCTTATTATTATAATTGCCCTTATATTTTATCAAGCCAGCAGTGAGAACACGTTACTGTACATATCTATTAAGAGATTTCTGTTATCCGTCTGTTCGGTTATCTGTCACAGATCTGGGACAGTTAATCGAAGTTTTACTTATGAATAGACAGATCATGAATCAATTGGCAGATTGGTCCAAAATTTGCAACCTATCTATCGAAATTTCCCTTATTATCATAATTTCCCTTATATTTTATCAAGCCAGCAGTGAGATCACGTTACTGTACATATCTATTAAGAGATTTCTGTTATCCGTCTGTTCGGTTAT
>BGPR01003096.1:86184-136138 GCA_013235015.1 Araneus ventricosus | reverse complement strand
CTGTACATATCTATTAAGAGATTTCTGTTATCCGTCTGTTCGGTTATTTGTCACAGATCTGTGACGGTTAATCGAAGTTTTACTTATAAATAGACAGACCGACAGATTATAAATCAATTGGCAGATTGGTTCAAAATTTTCAACATATCTACAAATCTGCTGATAAAATCATATCCCAAATTTCATCAATCTAGTTAGTTGCGTTTTCGAGTTTTCCTCGCACACAGACGGACAGACAAACTTCTCGAGGGCAGATTTCGTCAAAAATCAGATACACAGCTTTGGTGTAAAGACTACATACCATATTACATTTGTCTAGTTTGTTCCGGTTTCGAATTATTGTTCCAGTCATAAATGCCAATTTGGGTTATTTTTTAATCATGGGGATC
The DNA here is from genome assembly GCA_013235015.1 of Araneus ventricosus. Classification (NCBI taxonomy): domain Eukaryota; kingdom Metazoa; phylum Arthropoda; class Arachnida; order Araneae; family Araneidae; genus Araneus; species Araneus ventricosus. The sequence continues at coordinate 135,749 of BGPR01003096.1, read as the reverse complement.
TAAAACAAGGAGATTCATTAAAATCTATTATTATTATTTGACTATAACAGTACATTCTCTTTAAATAATTCGTACACGAGAAAAAAATAGAATATTCAGACCTAATTTAAACTTCGAATACCACCAGAACAGTAAATTAATTATATTTTAAAAAACAAGGTCCTTTGATGCTTAAACTACTTAGTAGCATTTTTACTCTGATCGAAATTTTCCATCATTTGGCGGGGAAAAAAGTGATTCACTTGCAACAAAGAATTCTTTAGCTTAATAACCACTTCAGTATTTTATGCATAAGTTTTATTCTCTAAAATATTGCTTTATTATTTTATGCTACCCTTCGCTTTTCTTTATGTGCACCCTTCAGGGAAAATTAGAAGTTGGAAATGCGTAGCATTATTCCAAAAATAAATAAAAAGTAAGAAGCCATTTTTTATTTTTTTTATTTTTTTGTGTTCTGGCTCCTATCTGAATAATTCAGGGAGCAAAATTTTTTGAATTACTGCTCTATCTGTTATTGGCGTGCACGTGAATTATTTTTGTGTATTTATGTATGGAAATGTATTATTTTGGATTCTTGAAAACTAGCGAATCCAATTATAAAAGGAATCCAATTATTATTCGCCAGAAATAACTCAACGAAACAGTGTTGAGACTTTTCAATTAAATGTGACAGTTGTTGCTTACTGTTTCTGAATTAATTCTAATAAGATCCACTTTCTATGAAACTTGTATTTGTAGCAGAAAATGAGTTGCTTTACATTCTAATGAATTTTGAATTAATGGTTCTGGATTTTTTTGTTGAAATGCAATTGTGCAGATTAAAACTTTCTATGGTTGAAGGATTTTTCTGAAATAGGTTTTATATTATCTCCTTCGAGGCAATTCTATGATAGATTTGCGATTACTTATTAAAGAATTATTTAAATATCCTTTTAAAGGATTCGCATTTGTTATTTTTTGTATCAATTTTGTGAAAGATTCGAAATTTACTTGTGATAATCTTTGCTATCTATCAAGGCTACTTTTGTCTTAATTAAATGACGTAAAGTCGGATTGTAGGTTATCTTTAAAAGTCGGTTTGACTTTTAAAGAGAATTAATAACAGGTTTATGTAAAAAGAAAAAATCGTAGTTATTTCTTCAAAAAAGTCTATTTAAGACGTGTTGTGGAGCGAACATAATATATGGAATAATATATTATGTTCGAATAATATATTTTAGTAACTATATTAACGCTGCAACGAATTAAGTCACCAAATAACATTTTTTTGCTTTGTTTTATTAAAGGCAATTATATAAGAAGTGGTTTAAAAATCTGGCAATTATTTACTATGATTCCTCTTACGGCATTTAGTTGTAAATTAGCATATAAGAAATGAGGAGAATAGTAGTTTTGAGATAATATTATGGGAATCTAAAATATAATAACTGAGATATTTTTCTATTAATTATAATATCGTAATGAATGCGAGCCCTCCATACACAAAGAGAAGCGCGTATGCACAGGAGAGCGACATGAAGAAAAACTAACCTGTCTAGGCTGAACATTCAGTATCATAACCTGGGCTCTCAAAACCTACCCGTGATTTAATTGTTTAACACTTAATACAATTATTTAATATTTTTAATCTTTTAATTGTTCTGTGTGTGTGATGTGTAATTGTGAATGTCTAATGATAAATGCAATAAAAGTAACTTCTTCAGAGTAAGTTGGTATTATTATATTCATATTTGCTTTATATATATTATTATTACTATACCATACTATTAATATTTATTTCTACATCGTAAATTATATAAGTGACCTGTGGCTAGGCGATGGAAATCTAAGAACACAGTAAAACAGATTTCTAATTTTATATCATATTCTTCCGTGTTCATTTTAAAATATTTCAAAACAATTTCATGGATACGTATCCTCCATTTTGCTGTTATAGAATGACATGCAGCATGGTATACCTCTGTCGGCATAAAATTTTCTTTTATTGAAATCTAAAATTTATGCTCCAAATTCATGAAAACTTTGTCATGTCTTAAGGAGAAATGTTACATATCCTATTAATCGTCATAAGATTTTATACCATTCTCTGATTGTTCAGTAATGTTTTCTTTTCAATGTTTGTCTTTTTACTTTCAATCGATTTTTTTATCAATACATATTTTTTTCGATAAATCATTTTTTCTCTCTTCTATTTTCTTCTCTGTAGTTATAATGTACAGTTATACCTTTTCTAGTTATAATGTACAGTTATACTTTTTCTAGTTATAATGTATATTTATATATATGGGGTATATATATTATACACTGATAGTCTGAATCTTCTGCTTTATTTTTTTTCTAGCTAATTTTCTTCCAAATCTCCAGGCATGAAAGATTTTACAGCGCAAGATAAATCACTATATGTAACCTGTGAATCTAAAAGAATTCAGATAAATTTTAAATTAAGTTCAGCTATAATTCAATTAGTTTAAAGTTAATAATGCAATATTCTCTGAAGTAAGCCAAAAGAATTGCAAGAAATTACATCTTCGTGAATTAAGAGTAGTTTTAAATATTGTATTACATCCTTCAATGCGTATTTGCTGGGAAACCTACATTTAGGTTTAGGAGTTTTCAGTCATTAAGTGTGTGCAAATTTAGACAGATGACACAACTGAATCCTTTAATTCCTTTACATAAACTAACGTGTCTGTCTCGTGCATTGAATCGCAGAATTTTTGATATTTAAATTTGCAATTAAGTCAAAGTAGCAATTATTATAATTTAAAAGATAAAAATCACTTAGACAGGTTTCAGTATCTCAGATGTCTTCTACGTTCTTATATCGACTGAAATAATAATAAATGTCCCCGAAAGAAAGCGTCAAATAATAAGGTAAGATTCGATTCAGGCATCAGGATAGCGTCATTCTATTCCGTGCTATGTTGTGCTGTGAACCATCTCGAAGGATTGCGAAAAGTATTGTCTTCAACATATGCGCAATAAGAAGAGCTGCAAAATAGGGAGAAATCAGGAGTTCTGGAAATTCAGAGACTACAACATACAATTTGGTTCTCTGTAACATTCATTGTTGAAAAGAAAGGGGTTTCATAAATAACGCATGTCTGAATGGCACGTCAAAGCATCCGGTAATTTCTGTAAATATTCTCAAAAAACCATCGTGGATTGAAGACAATGCGTGGAATAAAGAGTTATTATTTTGTAAAATGTTGAAGTTACACACGATGTAATGTCTTCAAGTTAGCACCGCTTATGATATGAATTTTAAAATATCGTTTGGAATTGATTATTAACTTTTTCTCGCAGTCAAATGTGAAAATGAAAGTAGCTCACGATGGTCACTTAAATTTTTCATCTGTTTTTACTTTAAATATTGTTTCTGTAAACTTAGCTGTTCCAAATATCGTTGTTATAAATATTCTGGTGTAAATACGATATATCTATTCGAGAAGAAAATTAAATGGGTGGTTGAAAATTATTTTCGACCGATTGCATGGTCATTCTGCGTGTGATTCCATATTCCGTGGTCATTCTGCGTATGAGTTGAAACAATTTGCTGTTTTAGAAACAGAATCAAATCTTTTCTTTGTCCTCAAAAATCATCACAACAATCAAATCGATTCCATATCGATTGACTTCTTCTCTCACTTGAAAAAAATAATAAATCGATTGCCCATCCTAGAAATTTTTTCATTCTTTTTTTATTCAACTAAAACTTCTCTCTTCTATCATTGAAGAAACTGACCTGCAAAGAGCCTCGTTACATCCCTTTTCCAATAACTGCATTAAGCCTGCTATCACTTGTGTTGCATGCAGTACCTGTGCACCCCTATCATCAAATCTCAACAGCTTTTTAGAACATTAAAGGGAGGGGAGCGGGCGCCTTTAAGCCTGAAATATTAGCAATAAAGTGCTAAAAGTGGAAAGGTAGAAGTACAGAGGCTTTCGGAGCGGGAGATAGTGCTATCAACGTTCGCCACACTTCACTATGGAGTGGAAAAGAGATTCTTCTAACAGTGGGAAATTAACTAAACATCTGGCCTTTGTTTGTTTCTTTTGGGTAGTTCTTTATTTTTTAATGACCGTTTTTGTTTCGAACCAGATGTCGCTGGAGGACATAAAGTTTATCTTCTAAACTTTCTGTATTATATGAGTGTGTTGGGTAATTTTTATTCAGTATACTAAAAATAGTTTTGATACGTGAGTAATAATCAGCTCATTTTTTTCGAACTGATTCACACATAATTTATACTTATTATGTGACACAACACGTTGTTTAACCATTATATGTTTAATTGGAGATACGAATTGGGAAGAAATCACCATTTAATATACATCTCGTTCACTGTTGTAATATATACCTAAATGTGATTAATTCTCTGTGTAAAATTAAATAAACTACAATCAATAGACTATCTATAAAGCAATAACTAATTTTGAAAAATGTTTCAAAATATTTTTTTCCTGCAACGTTTTATAAAAATCGTTGCATCTCGAAATTCGTACTTTGGAGTTGGTTCTCGCAGCACAACTGAGTCCAATTGATATTTGATGTTTTTGCTATAAATAAGAATACAAAAATACAAATCCTAAGCAAAATAATAGGAGGAATACACAACATATTTCTTCAGCTTACAGAATTAGTTACAAGAGTACAGAAGACCACAGAACCTCTAAACATAACCTACCATTTCAGATCGGGGTGCTTCAACTTTGAAACAACTTCTTTGGACAACAGCAGCGGTAAAACATGGACTATTGAATTAAATTGATATAGGAGCCGTTTTCTTTTATATCGTAAAAACCTTCAACTGAGACGCTAAAATAGGCTTTCTGATACGTTGTGTTTGGCAAGTTTATATTTATGAATTTATCCAACTCGAGACCTCAGAGAATCTGGTTGGATTCATGAAATCTTACTCGGTATAAAAAAATACAGTGAGAATTAGGAACACACTTTTAACACAAAGGAACACAAAGGATGGTCTCCTAGCTAGCAACTATTTGCTTCACTGTGTACATAAATGGTAGAACTAAAACAACCCCAAGTACATGTTTTATCTATTTTCAGACGACACAGAAATTCTTTGCTCTAATGAGAGGTTACAAAATTTCATAATGACCAACAAAAACATTTAAATAATCTAAAAGGTTGGGGCTGGTATACTGAGAGATAAAATGTGAAAACTTTTAACCTTCTACTTGGAGAACACAAGGAGCAAACCAAACCCAGTAAGTATTTACGGAAGAACTATTCAGTGAGACAAAGACATAAAATATTTTGGAATGACTTTAGATCACAACTTACATTGCAGCTTGCATAAAAGAAGTGTCCTAAAGAAATTAAAGTTGCCCTTGCAGCATTGCAACTAAGCATAATAAAACCGGAAAATAAAATTCTAATGTACAAGTCTATAATGAGTTCAATACTGTTACAAAAGTCTTTCTGTGGGTGTATGGTGTACACATTCCAATACGCAGGATAATGGAGAATGAAGGTTTATTCACAAATATGCAGGAAAACACGTAGCACAGGTACAGGAAACAATAGTTCTTGCACAGATTAGCAATGTAAACAGACAACAATTCACAGGTTATAACAGTTCAGCACTTTGATATTTAGCAACACAAACAGCCAGAAAATAACTAATAACGACAATAACAGCACTTTCGATAGCGCTCAGCTCACCAGCTCGCACTGCAGACGAAACTCTAAAGTCGCTCCCAATGGATCAACACTACTCCCTCTGATCCAGGCGTGTTCCTTATATACTCTCTCCTACAGGCCGTGACGTCACATGCAGTTTTCTCGTATATTCAAGCGTATTCCCTTTCCTAATAGAAATATCGAGAAAAGGGTTGCATTTTCTGGAATCATCTATTTGTCGCCAAAATGGTCGCCAATTTCGTCGCCAAGGTAAGGGGTCCCGGAACAGCCGCTGCCGTTACTACATGTAAAACTCTCTTCCCAACCATAGGACTAACATTGCTGGGAAGCGACTTTCCATGTTCGTAACAATACAAACGCTACTGATGAGTATCATCTTATGAAACATATCTCCATAATACATAATATGTGGTGTCTCAAATCCTCTTGTAGATTACATTCTATTATAACATTACATGTGTGATGACGAGATTTATTGCTGATGTGCGAAGAACAGAATAAGTTATCCTTTGGGCGACTGAAACTGACAACATATCTTATCTACCAATTCCTTAAAACGGGAAGAAATCACTTCCTGTTTCTTCCTCAAAATATCAGCCCTATGGGAGAATACCGTCTAAACACAATCTAAAAATTAGTAATAAGTCTCAAAAAGCAGATATAGCAGTTTTTTAGAAAAGGAAACAAATTAATAAAATTGACTTCAATATTTTGATTTAATTTGACTTATTTCAGATTTGTAAAGATGGAATTTTGTATTCGATTTTTTAATAATTTTTTCATTTGTTCATTTGCCTGTTCTCGATGAAAATCCGTTATTTTAATATTTTTTTAACTGAACTGCGAATTTATTCAATTATTTTTTTTATTTTATAGCGAGGCGCACCTTGTAGTGCACTCAAAAAATTTAGTTCTAGATTCTATAATATTTATAATAATTAATTATAAATTTAAGATTAAAAATTAGAAAATAATAAAGTATAAATCATTTCTACTTTTTAGTACACTATTAAAAGTTTGTTTTTAATAACTGTTTTTATTAAACTTATTATAAAATTCAAAATAACCTACTGGGCAGGTATGCAGATTTGTAAATACTAATTCTGTTACTAATAAAATAACATTTAATAAGTAAACACGCTAGTTTACATTACACAAAGCTATGCGTTGTAGAGGGACGAGACTCATGTTTATATGGAATGCCGCTGTTGAAGAATTAATTCAATTTCAGGAACCATTTTTATTAAGTGGCTAAGTTCCACGACACAGTACATCAAAAGGTACAAGACGGAAGACAGAGAACAACAGCACAAGACAAGTACACAGAAGAAAGAAAGAGAGAGAGAGAGGCATCTCGGGAAAAACTCGGATGGCTCTAGTAGCGCCACCTACCATAAAAAGGAGAAGGCAGTGAATTGTAACCGCTACAGCGTGAAATATTCTAATAACTAAACCATCTTTGAAAGTATAAAATTTTCCTCCTTTTCGTTCTCCATTGATTAAATAAAGTGGTAAATATATTTAACATTTATTACTTTTTATCAGCTATAAATTTAAAATTGCAATGATATTTGACCTAGTTGACATGCGAAATGTAATAAATTATTCAAAGGATGGTACAAATACTGCGATCTTTCAAACTTCATTTCGAAGAATGTAATGATTGTAGAATAACTGATCTGCCGCACAAATTTCGTTGCTCGTTCAAGATAATGCTTGTTACTGGGAAAATATGTAATTTGAGTTTCGTGGAACTCACGTGTCGTCTTTTCTGTAGAAACAATTTATTCAAAACGCGAGGAATGGACGAATATATTTTTCAGCTGCAGATGGGACGATAATTTTTTATATTTGACTTTTTAATTTTAATGAAAGCTAAATTGTCTGTTCAGGTATTTTAGCAGTCCTATTTAAAGTGAATCATCATACATCATGTGAATCATCATGTTACAAAAATCGTCTGGTGGGTGTACGTAAATGCAGTCCAACAAGTAGGATAATAAAAAAATAAATGACTCTTTATTTGACGAATATTCCAGAAAAATCAGAACGCAGCAACAAAACTAAACAGCATTTTATAAATTAATAACAGAGATCGGCAATAAATCTCGATCACAGCACCTTCACCAGCTTTCACTGATGATCCAAGTCCAACTCCTCCACTCTTGGTTCGAGAGTTTGCTATGTGACGTCACTTCCTGTTGAAAAAGTATAAAAGCAATCTCCAGAAGTTTGTTCTTTATATTCCATGCTCTTAGTAGATATACAGTCCAGGAATTTTCTAGAAGATTCTTTTTGTCACCAAAGTCACTAACTTTGTCGTCAAGTTGCCAAAATGATCGCATGTCATTATCATTCATCAACATTACAACTTCGTTACAATACTCATCATGGAAGAACTCGATGTACGAGTAAGACGCTTTACTGTATGCTACAAGGGTTATGTTCAGGTAGAGAAAACAGATCAACATCACTAAACGAAAATGCTAAAATTAGATAGAATTCTACAAAATTTAATAGCACAATATTATCTTTTTATTAATTTTAGAAAATTAAAAAGTAATTAATGTAACAAGTGTAAATCCCTTGTAAAAAGCTTTAGAATTAGCCTGAAGCAAAAACACAGCAAGCAGAAACAAATTGAACGTCATTTTTCTTAACTCGATTTTTAGATGCATTAATTTTTTTTGAAATATCCATAAGTAATGAGATTGATTTTACTTAGCAATAAAAGAAATACAATGCATTTTTACAATGTGTGCGTATTCATGCTGAACCGAATTACACTAAACGCGCACATGATGTGTGTGTGCAAGCAAGCTCATTTTAATCCAGAGAAACCGATCAGAATTGAGTCTCGTGATTAAGACACATCCTGAATTGCGGTGGCGACTGCTCGGTCATGCAGTTCCCATGTTACGGCCCCATGATTTTCATTAAATGTTCAATAACATTGACTTGCCAGTAATTAATTCTGCATTCCCCGTCCATGGCCTAAAGGGAAGACCTTATTTGTTGATCAATGTGTGTTCTACTATATTAAATCTCTCCATTGTCCATACACAAGCCTCGACTTAAAGCACGGGATAATGTCAAATCGGAATGGTATGGAAGTCGTGGAATCTTCAGACGTATTGATCGACTTCGAGATGGAATATGAAATTTTCCCGGAATAAGGCGCTGTTATTAAATTGTTAATGGAGATATGATGAAATTTTAACTTTGGTTAGTGTCTCAGACTGCATTTGGCGTAAATTTGATACCTGAAACTTTTGTCTGTTAATTGTATTTTCTATATATGGATTATAGCATTGTAAAATGGAATAAAAGTGCTATCGAAACAGTCCTTTTTTAAATATTAACCTTTTCATATGGATAATATAATACATAATCCATATGAATAGAAGCAGATCATTACTTTAGAACATACCTTCTAATTTTCCACTCGTGATTTCTTTTTAACTGCTAACGATCCATTCCAAACGATTCGAAGAGAAAGTAATGTGATCGTCAAAGAATTCGACCTCGAAATTTCGATGAATCTTCGAGATTTAGACCTCCCTGAGACCAAAAAATTACTTTTGGAATTATTATGTCTGATTTTCGATCTGCATATGAAAATGACAACTCAGAAAAACTATAGGCTGGATGAATGAAGTTTGGTTTTCGGTCTTTTCTTCTGAGTAGTAGATTCCGATTAAAGTTTGGACGATATCGGTCAAAGATAAATCTGCATGTCGATCTCTCTACGCGCGTACGTATGAAAACGTCAAAACTCAAAAATGTAGCAGAAGTCAGATCGGTGAATTTTAGCATAGCTGTAAATCTGTGTCTAAGGTAGGACAAAATCCGTTAACTGGCAGACTATCTGTTCGTTTGTTATTCTATGTGTATGTGAATGCGATAAAGATAATAAGCTAGATAGATGAAACTTGGCATGTATCTTCAAAACTACGTTCTAAATCTATACAAAAGTTTGGACCCAATCGGCAAATAGAAAGAAATTCTAAAAGCCAAGTCGGTTCACTGCACTTTACTTCGGAATTAAGCACAAAGCACGTAAAACTGTGCAAGTAAGTAACGAGTAAAAACGCTCCTACTGGTCTATTGTTAAAAAAAGTTGAGCAAACCATTTATGCACGAAAGATATTTTAGCTCTTCGAAACGGCAACATAGGTACAAAAAATAGAAAAATGAAGTATTGAACAATTATAAGCAAAATCATAATAATAAATCTTTGTGTTGTTGAGTTATCTTGTTTAAATGTGCATGGACGAACACTCAAACTTCCCACACACGGATTTCATTCAAAATTTGATAATAATTTAAATAGGTAGACCTTTGCAGTTTTCGTGTTTATAGATAGGCAGACATAATTCCACAAATGCTTTTTTTTATTCAGGAAGTTCTGTAATGCGAAGATTTATCAAAATTTAAAGATCATTTTTAGAATATTTGGATTTCTGTTTCTTTACTTAGTGTACGAGAAAGATTTTTAAAATGTAACGCTAAAGCAAAGGAAGTCAGAGAAAAAGCTTCATACCACAAATAACACCTTTTTTCTTACTATTATATGTAAATTATTGTTTCCTTATATATTAAACAGTTTCTAGTAGGTTTAACGTCCCCTCTTGTACTATGAAATTATGACAAGCTCAACAATCCATACTGGAGATTCAGCTATGAAACAGTTTCGTATTTTTTGGAGTTTTCAAAAGGAAACGCCTATTGACCACAATTTCATATAATTTATCTCAATCAGGAATGGTTTACTGGTACACTGGTTTCGTTTCTAGAAAAACTTCTAGCAATTTTTATCTTCAGATATACTCTAGATCATGAGGCCTCTGAAATATGATAAGTCTTGAAGGGAAAAGAAAAAAAAAACTTTTAAAATTATTTTTCTTTAGGGGTTTCTATTACTCGTAAGCTTTTGTAGACAGTAATTTAAGTATAGTTTTATAAATTCGTTTCAATCGCCGAAACTTTCTTACTAAAAAAATAACTGCAAAGAGATAGCGTTACATAACAGAAAATCTCAGGCTATTTTAACTTCAAATCAATTATATTTTCTTATTTTTTTGTTTTTATGAAAAGAAAATATTTATTATGTAGCGTAATATAGTCCAGGAAATCATGTGAGAAAAGGAAAATATGAAACCAACAGAGGCAGATACTCTGTAGTATTAATCTGAAGTATGAATAAAAGGTTTTACTTGTTCATCACTGTGTGAGCGAAATGTGAGATAAGTTTTGAACAGAATTGTTCCTGGGGTGTTGTCATGTATGCAAGGGGGATCACAACTCCATTTCCAAAGTTCTGGGAATTAGAATGATGTAAAAATCCGACATATTTTCGAATAGATCAACTTTTTAATGTGATACACGTACATTAATGCATATCTTAAAACAATTTCATTAGCAGGCCAAAGTCAATTTTGAAAAAAAAAATTAGTGTTTCACTAATGACATAATTTCTAATAATTTTATGATGCACATAAATGCATGGTCTAACAAGATCTAAAAAATCTTTTGAATGAAATTTACGAAAAATTAAATTACGTTTCGCTAATGACATAATTCTGTGATGCAAATATAATACTTGGATGTTTTCACACAATTTCATTTAGCAATGCAAAATTGTTATTTCCGGTGAATGAGGGATGAAAACCGAAAAACACAACCAGAATTTTACGAGCTTGCTCACACAAGAAGTTGGAATTCTCCCTTGAATTTGATCTAATCTGAAATTTAAAATTTTTAGAATATCTTAATAATATATTTGTTCTAAAATGAAATTGGTGAAAAATAGTTAACCTGAAAAAAATCAGGAAATTCCGGATTTCAGAAAGTAAGAAATTCGGAATTGCGGAAAAAAATTCCAAAAGACAATTACCCTTGCATGAGTTTTCATTTCCTAAATCGTAAAATAATTCATCAAAGAAAAGAGCAAAATATAAGTGTAATACAGCTTCATCCTTTAAATAATATCTGTTCAAATATGAATGTATAGTCAATGAACTGTAATGAAATAGTGCAGTCAGATATGACTATACTATTTCATTAGTTTCTGAAGACGTACTGTAATTTGTTAAATATTTTAGAATAATTCAACTTATTTTGAATCAGAAACAATGCATTTAAATTTAATTTGCTAATTTCTGGCAACTCACAAGATATTGTAGGTAAAATCACAGGCCTTAAATTTCAGAAAATTAATGTGATACACATACGTATATGCACACACACATTTTTTAATAATTTCATAATCAAGGAGTAAAGTATATTTAATTTTTAATTAATAAAATTTATATTAAAATTTAATTAATAAAATTAATTTAAAAAATTATACTATTTAATTCATATTTCAGAAGATCTTGATAAATGTGTTTACTTTTCCAGCTTTTTTCAAGTTAACAAAAAGATGTAAATTTTAGTTATTACTTTCGGAATTGTTGCGTTTCTGTTTTATTTGCTAAATTCAATATACTTCTTATATATAGTAATAAATTAAAAATAAATTAAAATTCGAATATTCTAAAGTAAAACGCTTGAAAATAAGTACTTAATATCCCCAGCGTACTGAAAATACGATAAATTCTAAAAGCATCAATATGTCCTAAAAGATTTGGAATAATGGTAATGACATTTAAGACGTTAACATCTGAAATCGAATAAAATTTTAAACAATAAAATATTGCAAGCTTCTTTGATGTTAAAAAAAACAAATCTTTATGGAAAAATATTAAGATATTTTCTGTCAATTTGCATTTAAGCAAAGCGTTGAAGAATTTATTTCACTTCAGAGAATTTCACTTTTGTAATTCATAGGAAATCTTATCAAATGACATTCCATCTCTATAGTTGTCATTCACTATATTTTAAAATATCTTCATCTACATACAGTTTTAGAGAAGGAATTCCAGTAGCCAAACCAACTCCATATCCAACTTCCGTCAAAAAAGAAATCAAACCAACCTCTTCACTCCTTTCAAACCCCAACTATCTTTCAAACTAAAAGCACCGATAAAAAACAGCTCTCTTTACCTAAACAAACCTCTCACTTTCTTCAAACTAAAACTTAAACGTCTCATCCTCCGACTATTTTTAAAAATCCTGCCCACTCCGTGGAACATTTACAAGTACGCGTGCACAGGGAAATAAAAAAAAAATTGCCAAAACTGAACTGGAGTGTGCGAGCGAAATAAAGAAAGGAAAAAAGTTCCACCGAACGAGAAGACAAAAAAGTCGTTGTTTGTAGAGCTATCAGCACCTCTCCCCAGTAATGGTCCTGTCATCCCAATTATTTACACAGGTGCATTTACTCGGCGCGTTCGGGGAATTGGAGAAGTTCCTCTCCTTCCCACCAACCATCTTTCATGTTCTTGATGGATACCCGAGAAGTTGGGAAACAAGAGCCCCGTCCAGTGGCCGGGAGGGGTGGCAGGTATGGATCGTTTACGATGGGCTATTGAGTTTCATTGTGCAAGTCTCTTCCGGGATCTTGAGACAAGGCAGCCACCTTCCCTCCAATTTGGACCTTGCCTCAATCCTTTCTTTTCGTGACGTCCTCTTCCGCCTTTCACTTTGGCAGCAGATCAAACACATATCACCTGTCCTTTGGGTGCTTGGCAGTGACGTCACTAGATGACGTAACTGGGGCATCTGTTCCTGGATTTGTTGGTAATAAGGATACCATGCATTAAATGTGACTTCGTCTTCTTTTGTTGTATTAGTGGTTTCTTAAGTGATCTGAGCCTTAGCTAACAGAAGTCTTAAAGACATTTCCCCCCAAAAAAACTAGACAATGTAAGCGTAGAAGCATGAAGCAAAACTTTCTCAGTGTAGATTATCCTAAATGGGACGTTTAACACAATTCGGGGCTGTCGAGCTTTTAACACTTTCCTCCAAATGTTTCTTCAACTAGTCAAATTCTTAAAAAAATTATTAATCAAGAAAGGATACATGAAAATGATTTAAAATTAAAACTTAAATTTATTTTATGGATAAGGACATCGAATAGAACCGTCTTTTTGACAATTTTAAATGTATTAAATGCATATTAATGGATAGTATACTCCTTCTACCGAAATAATTGTACAACCATATGAATAATAAGAAATTAAAAAATAACAGACGTCAGAAACGCTCGTTTTTTCCATTCTATTGCCGAGACTGCGTTTTCAAATGCTTTTTTTCATTAAGAGTACTTCATTTTTTATTGATGTTTCAATCACCATAACAAGTGGAAACTGGGTTGAAATTTTAAAGGATCTTAAGCAGTTTGGAGATATTTAACTACAAAAAGTTGAACAACGTCCCAATAAGCTTTACTTACCTTAGATTAGCTTTTTTTCTTGACTGGCTTGCCGCCGTGAGACTTGTTGCTGATAGTAACTGGAACAGAACACATTAACGAGCCTCATGATCAATTGCATCTTTCCATTCTTTGGCCGAAACTGCGCTTTCAAGTGTTCCTTTTCGTCTAAAACACTTTCTTTTGCATTTAGTTAGCAATCATCTCCATCAAGGAACAATGCTAAATTAAAATTTTGAAAAATTTAAGAATAATTTTGGAGATATTTAATTGTAAAATGTGAATAGAAAAGCCCACCGGCGCTTTAATTCAGCAATTATAGTTGACTGAGCGAAGCGAGGGCTACATTTTAACTCCAACATTTTGCATTTGTCTGTCTGTAAGTTTACTACGCGATTACGACCAAATTTTGACCGCGATTCGATTCCTTACAAATTTGGCAGAAATATTTCTTGAAGCAAAAGAAAAAGGTGTATATGTTTTATTTCTATTTATTTTAATTTTATAATAAAATAGTTATTTTAATTATATATAATTATTATTATTATCAATTTAATTGGTAATAAAAGAGTGATTGGCAACATTAAGATTATGACATCAGTGTTGTAAATAAACTCAGTTGGCTTATCGCTTTGTATCGTTATCCGCATTTCGCTAAATAAGTGTTATCTATTTTTATAATCTTTGACTATCTTTTAGTTCTAAATTTATATTTAAACTCATTCAGCATCTAAATATTTTCTTTTATGCGTTATAAGCCGCAGTCAGCAATTTTTAGAACTTTCAAAAATCGATTGTAATTGTTAAGCCTAAATGGAATTATCAGACGTTTCTCGCCAAGAAGTGCGATCTCTCCAAGATAATTTCGCCTGCCTTATAAATCGTCTGATCTGCAACACAACGACAACTTCTAGCTTATATAAATATTTTTGCAAAATTATAATATTTATTGCTAAGTTATTTTGAATTCCATCTTCTTATTTCTAAGGTTCTTCATCTTCTTATTTCTAAGTGAGTTGGAAAAAATATTTTAATTTGATGTCTATTTAATAGCGAAATTTTCTCGATGATTTTTTTTAAATAACTTATTTAAGGATTGAATTTTTCTCTGTGATTTTTTCGTGATATCTTTCTCAAAATATTTCGATATGCTGCCTGGAGATAAGCAAAGTAAAAGAGCTAGAAATGTTTTGCTAATTCAGCAGATTGCGAACCATTTTATCCATATTGACTCTAAATTCGCACCTTAAGAATTGTGCTAAACTTTTGTACACCAGTATCTCCTTGAGAGTCAAATTGTGATGTCCGGTGTTCCTACAAACAATGCTGTCTTCACAATGAATAACATTTGCTAAGCTTTTAGAAAATGAGATGAAGAGAAAATCTTAGACATTTTTTTAAATTTTTTTTTTTGGGGGGGGAGGAGTGAGGTCTACTGTTAACAGAACTACTAGTTAGCCATTTTCAAACAAATTCTCCACAAATTGACATTTTACAGGACTGTAAATTTGTGAAGGGTTTAAGGTTGTTTCTTTTAGTCATAACTGGGAAATAAGTCATGGCTGAGAATCGAAAGAATAGCATTACTGGCAGTTAGTTCATTAGAGCTTTGTGAATACCCTTCCAATAAACGAGGAGTTATCAAAAATTGGTATCGCAACTTTCCTTCAAATAAGGGGAAAAGTTGACGATCTTAGCAGTAACCAAAATCAAAAAGATCTTATAAACTGCTTGTAATCATTAAGTAGTAAGCAATAAGTGTTACACATTTTAATAAGAAAATATCTATTAATAATTAACTAGGTAACAAACGAATATAACTAATTTTACAACAAGAGCAGCCATAAATGGAAAAGGATACAAGACAGTATTGAGATGCTTCAAGAATCCAGAGGACAGAATCCTGAAGCAAGACAAAAGTACTACATAGTGTGTTTTAAAAAAGAATGTACCACAAGCGACGCTAAAACTAAGTTTCAGAAGGATATTAGACAACAAAATTGAAACTGGGTAGAAAAGTAGTATAGAAACTTCAGAAAGGTGGCCTGATGATACAGGGCGACTTCGTAAAGGATTTCGATATTGTGAAAAGAAAATTTGATTTGAGTGAATATTTAAAAATAAAAAGAGTGCAACTAAAACAAAAAATAATACTGCACGCATTCGAAAGGGCTTTGACAAATGAAGAAATTTTAGCTAATCTGAAGGTTTAAAATGAAGATTTAGGAGAAACATTGATATGTGAAATCAATCACAAAAATTAGAAAACGAGACGAATGCAGTTTGGAGGAACTACGAGCTAGAAATTAAGGGAAGAAAACTGAGAACCTTTTGAATGCGATATTAAGAAATTGCAAAGTTGAAGAAAGAACTATTAGAAAATTGACTTGCAAAAGAGAATAAGCCTAAAACAAAAAAGAAAGTTTCATACCAAATCAGTCATGCTTCAAAAGATTTTAGATAATTTGGTTTTAAAAAATTAGTTTGGAATTCTTTGTGAGATTATTTAATAAAATAAAGGCGTTTATTTAAGCTTCAATATAATTAATAGAGGAAATGCAGTTTATACGAATGGTTACCAAAATTTTTTAAAAATGAGATTCTACCACTTTCCCTTGATTTGATCTATGTTGTAATTGAATCTACAAATTTAAACCAATATAAATTTGGAACCAAAGAAAATTAGATTAATTATATCGGCCGAAAAAGACAAGTCTCCAGGTATTGATAGTATTAGTAATGGTGGTTTACAAAATTGATGTACTGCTGTTATGAAAATGGTATTTCTCCACTGAGTTAAAAAACGACCTAGGTAACTTTAATTCCTAAAGAAGGAAAAGAAATAGCCCTTCCTTCATCCTACAGGTCCATTCGTTTATTGCTCTGCTGGGGAAAGGTTTTAGATAAGTTGATTAACTAAACGTTTAATGCATATTTGGAAAATAAGATGTTAATTTTTAAAAAACATTATGATTTTCGGAGAAAGATAAATTCAATTGACCAATTAAGCAAGTTGATTTAAGTTGGAGAAGATATGAAATAAATGAAAATAATAGTTTCCCTTATCTTTAATAGTGCTAGGTGGAACGATTTAAAAAATGTTATTAAATAAATTTGATGTCTCCAATAGGCTATGTAAAGTCTTCGGAAACTTTCTACAGAATGGAAGTGCGATTTTAGAAAGCGAAAGGAACCTTACATTGTTGGTCATCTACGCGGGTGTTGTGCAAAGCTAATTTTTTGGCTTTTAGCAGCAAAAGAAGCTTTGTGTATAGTTGAAGCCTGACTTTCAAAATAAAGGATAGGTACGATTATTTTATAGTACTAATAGGGTCTACAGTTTATCATTTTTCTCACACTGGCACTGCAAAATTAAACTAGAAAAATGGGCTGAAGGTTTCAATTTTAATCGTGAAATAATCTTAAGGCATTGAAAATCCATATTTATTATGTTCAATTGAAGAAACGTTATTACACGTACCTAAATAAAAGCATTTGGAACATATAAGAGAATTAAAACATTTCTGATTGACTTTTATTCCAAACCTTTCATAGACGGCTCATATCAATAGGCTTAAAAAATTGGAACTTACTGGAGTCAAGTATCAGCTATACAGATACTCACATCTGAGCTTTGAAGTAAATTCTATAATTCCATTATAACATCTGGATCAATATTAAATACCTAGTTTATGCATCTGGATTGTTATAAAACTTTGTACAGAAATTCAAGTAGGTCACTTTCGGCATTCAGTGTTCGTAAAGTAGAAAACCTCTCAAACCTTCCAGTTTGGACCAAAGAATAAAAACGTCTCTGGTCAACACCAACAACTCTCTCCCTGCTAGCATTCCTGGATCACAGTTATTATAACTTCCTCAAAGAAGGCCTCTTTAGCAGTTGCCACACCTGTGAACGTCAGATCCATCGCACAATGCGACAATGAACGGGTGGTCAAAGGAATGCTATAGCCTTCTGCATATCTCTCACTCTATACACAAAAGGCACGCATGCTTCCCGTATGGTTAGCAGGGTATTTAGCAGTAATAAGACAACTGAGGTATAATCAAAAATTTATAGAATTTCAAGATCTGCCTAAGCCTTAAACCCAGACAGATATTGTTAAGGAAATTTACTTAATATTTAAAGAAAGAATGATCCTTCATTGAAAAGAAGTTTGGATGATAACTGAAATGGTAATTATTACAAATTCAGTTAATAGTTTACATGGCGATAGCTAAAATATACAAAACAGTTTCTTCGTTTGCATTGAATCTCTTGACCAGCTGTCCTCCCATCACCATTGAGATCAAAGAGGAGAACAATTTATGGATTAGACTGCAAGTTATCGAAAAATTGGAACTTTTCTTCTTGGAACTTCTGTAATATATTGAAAGTTTATAAATTTTGAGAGGAATTGAGAGAGCCGATTACTTTTCTAAGAAAGAAATTGATTTTGATTTTTATAAGACTTAACTAAAAAGAAAATCTGGAATGAGGAAAAAAATATGCATAATTCGCAAATAATATGGGATTATGCTGAGGGTCCAATCCTTCGCCTGCTGTCTCTTTGTTTTGTATTAGTTTTAACTATAGTACCATTTCAAACTTTAATTAAAATGGCTTTTTACGGATGTTCTGTGACCGAAAAGGATGGATAAGTTCACTAAAAAGATGAGTAATATGAAATTAAATTTATAGCTTTAGATGTGATACGGAATTACACATTTCAACATAAGGTTAATAAATAATGTTTTCTTATATACATAAGCAATACACAATACTGCATCTATGCTCTCAATAACATCATAATCGTTTGTTAATTTATTTAAAAGGGGAATTGCTGTGAAAGAGTTGTAGCAGAAGTACCTTATGATTTTTCCCATCCCTTTTTATTGATTTGTTAGAATAACGTACTTTTTGATGCTGCATAATTGTTAGTGAGGACGAAGCTCCTAATGTTTACCCGAGGACGAGTACTAAGGACGATATCTGAGTAGTAGTAGTATTCTCCAAACTTAAACAATTTATTAAAATGCAGCCATTTCAACCTCCACAGGTTTGACTGCTGAGATCTGATAGGAATATTGCGATTTTGAGACCGGGGGATCTTGCGTTCGAAGGAGGGTCTTGTCCCGGTGTTTTTCGGAATTGCTAGTGATCCGTAGGGACAGGTCAATTTACTAAATATTCTTTTTACCGAAAGTCCACGGTATATGGAATTAGTCAACGTTGATCTTTTGTCACGAGTCAATTGTATTCACTCAAGTATGTCAAGGAAGATTTTAAAAGGAAATGCGGTTGAGTTTCGCCTTCATTGTTTAAAAAACAGGGTCAGTCAAAAACAATCCTTGAACAGCTACAAAAGAGGAAATTAATCTAACAAATCAATCAATCTTCAAAATGCTTCATAGAAGTCCGAGTCCCATCTACATGGGTTTATACTTCAGTTTTAATGTATAAAATGTTCTGTAATTTGGAGAATTAACTAGAAAACTTTAAAAATAACGATTTTTACAAATATTGCCTGCAGGATGGCTGATCAGTGTGATCCATATGCAAGAAGAATTTATTTTAAAAAAAGTTTTATCTTTGGCCGGAATAACTACGGGTCCCAATTTTCCTAGAATATTTAGGTAATAATTTATTGCAAATCAACAAAAGCTAACAGTGACTGATTTTATGATAAGAACTTACTAGATTCTTTGGCACACCATAAATAGGCCTTTTGATCAGCTATGGCAGATATATATCAAATAGGTTAATGCTGGTTAGCAAATTTCATCTGCATTGCATAGCCTCTGACACTTTTTCAGTAATATCCATATTGAATGTTTCTGAGCTACATGAAGGAGTTTGCACAAGCAACATCAAAAATCATATGTTTAGTACCAGTGACTCAGTGAATACTCAGTGATCTTTAAGTGACGAGGACTTTCAAGCGTTGATGTTAAAAGCAGAGTTGCGGTTGAGCCGAATGACTGATTAACGAGGTCTGACCTTACATGCACATAGAAGCTTTCTTTTAATAACAATTTTATTGAAGAGTTTGGCAACCAACTACCACCGACCTTTGGACTCAATGCAAACTTTTGGATATCACTTTAAGCTCCAACGCCCTCTGATAGCTATTAAGAAAGCTACAAAACGGTACAACAATCCAAATTTGAGCCTGCAGCCATTCTTTCGAGGGGGGGATCTAGTAACATCTTGGGAGAGGGCGGGGGACACGTCAGCATTGTCGGTTGCTATGACGACTAGGGGAGGAACAAATGCACGCGGTTTGTTGAGAGAAAGAAATAGGGGAGTAATGGGGTGATAACTGTAAGTGATTCCTTTCTTATTTCCAAGGGGAGTCATCGCTTCAATGTGGATTTCAATTCAGATGAATCAGTTCAGTAACGAGCGGGATTCAGAATGAAGAGAAATGTCCCCTGCAGTAAAAGTACAGATTGAGCGGGGAATTTTCGTCTGGGTAAATGCTCCCAGGAAAATAATTTCAGGAACGATATGTTTCGGTTCGGCAGTAGGGACTGTTTCCTATATACTGTTGCACCCTACATTCTGTTGGTTCCCGAAATGTAATGTCATTTTCCAGCACAAAAATATTCAACCTCCGTCAGAACGGAGGCAGGAATTTTTGATAAAATCATTAAGAACTGAAATCTTTTGGGAACTTCTGGAATTAACTGAAACATAGTCTTAAGCTTTAACACGTTGGCTGCCACTTTGACTCACACTTACTATCTAACTAGATGAGTCCTTCCCTATTAAAGATAAGAGAAAGTAGAGAAGGTGTCATCTAACTAGACAGAAGGTCCGAATCACAGACGGAGTCATGGCAGCGAGCGTGTTAACGACCCGGTAGTCTGTTGGTAAAATATGTTTTGGGACAGAGGTTACTAAGTTTGGAATCCCAATCCACCGGACATGAGGTGTATGTGAGCCTGGCACTCTTTAAATCTTAGCCAAGGATCAAAAGTCCTCCCGCTTTTGTGGAGTATAAGTTTAAATGGGGATTAGACGCTTATGTGTTCCCTCGCTATCTGATCATGTTTCAAAATAACCCAATCCATCCAAATATAGCCCTTATATTCTTTCAAAACCAGACGTTAGGCCCGGTGCACACCAGCCGATTTGTGCCGTTGAGCATTAAAATATAACAATAGTAACCCACGTGTCTCTTTTGTGGCTCCAAAGGGAGGCTGGGGATTACTATTGTTATTTTTATAGCTTCAACGACACGAATCGGCTGGTGTGCACCGGGCCTTAATGTAACTAAACTATCTTTAAGGTCTTTACTGTGAAATTTTCTATATCCTGCGAAGTTTTTTCAACTGTCGTCTATGGAACAAAACTTGCTTATCACACAGTTTTGATATGTCATTAAATCACTATAAGAATAATCTCTTTTATTTTTAATGAATATGCACCAATTGCTGACAACTAGGTATAAATAATAGTTCCTCAAAATATTCAATAGACTCCTCAAAATATTTAAAAAGATAACTTTTGACCTTGAATTTTATTTTAAAAAACTAACTTCTTAGTATTTATGTTTACCTGCATTCATCAGCATAAATGTGATAATAGCTTGGTAAAATGATTTATAACGCCATTCTTTAAGCGCAATTTTCTTCTGGTTGTTTTCTAAGCCTAAGGTTTCCACCAGTTTGAGGCATTGTGGCCGAATAATAAGAAAGCGGAGTGTTCGATCCAACTTCCATCATAGGCGTCTTAAGTATACGGAGCTGTTGCCCGTTAATTCTGTGAATTTATATCATGAATGTCCTGCTTCCAGAGTGGTGTGGACAGAGTTTCCAAAAATACAATTAACTTCACCATTAGGTAAAATAAAATAACGCGGTTCTTGCATAATTGCTCGCAGTGGATAATAGCTGCAAAACGGGATGTTTATCTAACTTATTAATCGATCGGTCAACTCGAAATATCGTCTACGGCTGCACTTGTGAGATTAAACTAGTTTCAATATTTCTTTATTTCTCTTAGGGCCGCAATGGCCTTCTGGTAAGGTCAAGGCTTTGCGAGGGAGAGCTCCAGGTTCGAAACCAAGGTCCATTCAAGATCCACTATGTTTGTAGACATGGTGCAGATTACACTCGAAGCTCTTGGATCAAACGCTCTCCCTAAGGTGTGGCGCGGAAGCTTCGGCAGGGGGTGCCAGCTCATACGTCGTCTTCGCGGTTCAAATTTATGAGGCCTGTCCCAAAATAACCCCAGTCTTGCTTCAAAATGGGAGGTAATGTAACTAAATTAAACCAAACCTTTCTTTTTGAAATTTATTATTAAGTTTGCCATGATCATTTTGCACAAATTTAAAAATCTTTACTGAAAAGACTTTCAAAATGACTTCTTTCTTTTATAATTTTCCTCTGAAAGAAACGCAAAAGGCGACACTTGCGCAACCACTGCCCCATAAACCCTTCGTATTTTAAAGCGAAACCACACATCAGCTTTCTCGCTGCATTCGATCTGTTCGGTAGATTCAGGTCATCGCATCAATCCCTCCCATAAACCCGATCTGTTCATTTATCTGCTGGGATAATATTCTGGTGCGTCTCGGGTGTTTCCGACACTTTCCGAGCCATCATCTCGGAGGAGACGATCGTCCCGTTGTCACGGCAACCAATTGGTCAGACGATACTTTGCATCATTTGGCAAACCACTTGGCGCCATGCTAATAGAAATGGTTCGAGGAAAACGGAGGCTTTGCTTCCATTAGTAACTGCCTCCAACTCGCACTGGAGAAGATAGTATTAGTTTTTTGCTGCCTAGAAATCGTTTTATACTTTTTTTTGTCAGTTTAGTTGGAGGGGAAAGGAGTTCAAGTTAGGAATGCACATTTAGCCTTGTAGTGAAATAAAAATAATTTATAATTCGAAAAAACATTTCCCTTTATTGATTAGTGAGTCATATGATAATGAGGAAATAATGCATGGAAATAATCTAATTTACATAATTAGAATACACTTTTTTATTTGCCAAAATGTCCTTTGAAATTCTGTGATGCAGCAAATCACGCGCATTGTAAGGAACGTGACAACAAGTTGACTTTAAGGCAGAAATATGGCTTTATTTGATAATTCCTCTATTCATTCATTTCAATCACAGCCTACCTAGTGTAAATGTGTGGAAAACATAGTACGCAGTCATCATATTTGTTTCTTTTGAGAAAAAAAAGTGGCAAGTTTCCCTAAAGCTCCGAAAAATAACTAGTGTTAGTAGAGTGGTTATTAGCAAAGGTAAAAGGTGACGGTATATAGTATTATGTTCACCTCCTCGTCATATTTGGCGTTATGAAATGAATTTAATGTAATAATATTTCGCATTCAGTATTCAGACTATTTCCGGAGGCATCTTAACCCCTCTCTTCAGTCACTATGTCACTTTGATCAAACCATTTTGAGACTTGAGATGAAGTCACAATCCCATAAATTCAAGTCATGTGAAATGACAGAGGACACATAAAAAATCCTTCTAACCTATTGCCAATTTACAAAATTATTATCTGGGATGGGAAGATAGAAAGTGCCATTGAGAAAATCTTGGAATATAGTCATCATTTAAACGGCACGAATTACTGTGATGATGATTCTTTTCCTAAGTTAACATTTAAAAAGCGCCTTTTAAAGAATTGTGAATTTTAATGACCAATCAGACTCCAGATATCAAACTGACTGATCCATGCTGTCAATATAAATAATTATTTTGAAATACTTCCCATATAATGCCAACACATTGATTGTGATTATCTTCAAGAAAATTTTTAAATATACTGATTTTTGAGATTTTAGTTAGAAAATAAATAAACAAACGTCTGTAAATGCCAAAATTTTCCTCAGTCACTTCTGTTTATGATCTTATTGATTCAAAAATAAATAGTGACGATTAATTGTCACATGCCGTAGAAGTTATACTGAGATGAGAAACTGATAAAGTTAATTTATCCGAATAACGAAAATATGCAGTTTGATTACATACTCAGTCTTTAATGTCTGCTGCTTTATTCAGAATTACTAATACAAAATGAAATGAAATGTAGGCATCTATATCTTATTTTTATATTTTGTTCATCTCTATCTTTTATTTATCCCTATTTTTTATATCTATATATTATTTCATCTCGGAAGGTGTACAATTATTTTCTTTAACCAGTAGAAATTCCGCATATATTTCCAACGCGAATGAAAGAATAAATTTCTGCCTTAAAAACCCTATTTAACTAAATAAATCAACTCTGAAAAACTTTCAAAGCCTCTAATAGTCAGACCCAATATATTTTAGTACAAAAAGAAGATGCACTCTCATTCTGTTCCAAATTATTCGCAGATTGAAACTTCCCTTTCTGGAAGAGGAAAGACTTAAGAATTCTAACTATAACACATACCACACTCTCTCGGTCATCAATGCATCAGGATCCTATAACATTGCACAGCTTCGCTCTATCTAATGCCCATTATGCCTCACACAGCGGAGAGTGATTCCATGGTCGATTAATCTTCCTTGCAGAAGACAACCGCCTCCTTTTCAACAGGTGTCAGGTTAGATCCTGCTCCGTCCGCTGCTTTGAAATAAGTCTTATCTGAAATATCCAGTGGAGCCCTCGCCAAGTTTCGAATCTGATCACGGTGCAGGGGTTTGAAGGAGTGCAGGAGGTAAAGGAAGATTATTAAAAGGACTGGCTGAAGCCAGTGTTTTGTCTACATAGATAGCAGTGTACATGCAAAAAAGGGAGTGTATGTGTAAGGTGGCAAGAAAGTTCTACTAAATTTTTATCGTGTAGGGCAAGACTTCAGCAAGCTAGCCAAATTTTTCCTTCACGATAATTTGTGAGAGATTCAGTAATAAAAATAAAAAGATATCAACAGGAGTATTCTCTCCCGACGAAAATCTCGTATCCTTTCACAATATGGTGAGATAATTCAGGGCAATTCAAATCTAAAATGCATTAAATGCATGTTTGAATCTGCTACACGTTTTAATAAACTGTTCATGTTTAAAAATATAGTTAATGAAGCTATTCAGCTCGGATTTTAAGAAGCGAATTTATAAATATATAACTTTTACCTTCTGTAATAATACTTTCAATCAGTATTTAGTTAAATTGAAATATCATTCTTCATGTTCAGCATAGAGTTATTTATTTATAATGAATCATCAATATATCTCCATGGCATTGGTCTTCCTGAATTAAATTACAGACCGATAGAAAAACTGCGTTTAAATTAGTCTAACAGCAATTTAAATAAATTTGATCAAAGGAATGCGCTTGTTTGGCATTTACCTTCCTTATTAACCAACACCAAATTAAAAGTGGAACTACCCAAGCGTTCAGCAGTGGTGTCTAGGAAAGGGTCTTCGAAATATATAGAAAAACTAGAAGGAAAAAATAAATTCGCCAAATTATATTATTCAATTTTTAAGAAATTATATATTATGTATATTTCCTGCTTAAATTGCAAAGTCTATTTTGAATAATACCATACAGCAATAAAAATACTAGTTGGCTAGCATTAACGCTTCAATACTCGGGAATTAGAGAGCAAAAACCAGTGGTCAAAAGAACGTCAAATCTCGGTGGTAGGCATTTCTGAACACATAGAAAGGAATGATGCAAAGGCCTTTCAGAATTGAAATGCAGCCAAACAGTTCCAAATGTAATTCAAATGTTATCGTAAAATAATAATTCAGTCTTTGTCGTAATACACATTAATTACGAATTGTAAGTGGTATTGAAATCCAATAGATATTTATAATGACCAGAAATAACCATTTGTCAATATAATTATTGCATATGCAAGATACGCAAAAAAAAGTTCACTTTTAATAATTCTTTCTTCGCTAATTTTCATTTCTTGTGCCATTCATTTCCCAAAGTTCGCAAATACGCATCAATGAAGTTACCTTTCTTATAACCATGTTTATATGTTTTTCTCTGCAGAGTTCTGAATAGGAATACTCAGATTCTAACCACCCTGTGCACATTATCATTATAGACACTGAATTAATTACAGTGCTTATACCAAATATTTTGTGTTTATTATATATGGTACCCAGTCAAAATAGCCCAAGACATAAGATCCTAGACAAAATAGCGCAAAACAAAATAGCCCGTCCGAAATAGCCCCGACAAAATAGCTCAAGACAAAATATCCCTGACAAAATAACCCAAATTCTAAATGTTATTAAAAACATTATTTTGTCGGGGATAATACGGAACGGACTATTTTGTTGGGACTCTCAGGGCTTGGGCTATTTTGACGGGTCACGATTATATATATGTATTGCTGGGAAACTCTTAGTCTGTGGTAAGATATCGATTATGCAAATTGTTATATAATTTAATATTAAACACTCTAATGCAACTCTTGTCCATTATCGTATCATTCTAATTCTTCCAAAAATTATTCATACGCCACAAATTTTACTTCTAATATACAGGAAGAATAAAAATCGAAATTTTGGAACTCTAGCTACCGTTTCAAATAAGGCAATGAAATATTTTTCAAAAATTTTTGATAAATGGCTTTAACAAATTAATGTTATTATCAGAGTAAAAGTAACAATAGAAATCAAATAATTCAGTTCTAACATCAACCATTTATAATCATTTTTCAGGCTACCTAAAGTGGATTGGTGTTAATGCGTTAATGATTTCTAACCACCTAAGGAACAATAAGCAAGTCAAATATTTTTGTTAAATGTGTCTTTGGTGATATCATTATCATCTATAAAACGGAAATTTAATATTTATATTGTTTATTTCTCATTCATTATATCTTTTATAAAATGTCTGGTTTTAATATGTATAAAATGTCATGATCGAAAATGTTCTACCTGAAATACGATTATTTTAAATTTAACAATGGATATTGCAAATTTTTAGTTATTTTTTAATTAATAAGATTGTCAGTTGCTTAAATGTAACAATCATTAAAATAGTTCTTGAATAAATAATTACCTAATTCATTCTGAAATTCATTTTTCTATTCACAGATGAAATAAATAAATAATTGCATTAACCAATATAAAATCATTGCTACAAGTAAAGCACGAAAACCTTAAAAGATTAGAAGCTGAAATGAGTCGAAAAATAATATAGTGTTACAAACAAGGAAAGTCGCTTCCCAGCAATGTGAATCTTATGGTTGGAAAGAGAGTTTTGCAGGTGTAAGTATGAGATGACCGACAGCAGCCCCGTCTGGACCCCTGGCCTTGGCGACAGACTTGGCAACAAATGTGGCGACTTTGGCGACGAAATATGGGATCTCAAAGGTGCTGGAATCTTCTCTATATCTCTATTAGGAGAGAAGATACGCCACGAATGTGCTAAATCATTCCATGTGACGTCACAGCCTGCCGGGTAAACTATATAAGGAGAGCGCTTGGACGACGGAGTGAGCGTTGATCGACTAGGATCGCCTTGGAGCGCGAACGTCTTTGGAGTTCTATCCGCTGTGCGAGCTAGTAAACTGTTAGACGCCGAGCTGTAGTAGTGTTGATCCATTGGCAACAACTTGGAGTTTCTTCTGCAGTGCGAGCTAGCTGGTGAGCTGAACGCTATTGAAAGTGCTGTTATTGTCGTTGTTTGCTGACTGTTTGTGTTGCTAAATATGAAAGTGCTGAACTGTTATTACCTGTGAATTATTGTCTGTTTACATTGCTAATCTGTGCAAGAACTATTGTTTCCTGTACCGGTGCTACGTGTTTTCCTGCATATTTGTAAATAAACCTTCATTCTCCATTATCCTGCATGTTGGACTGTTTACACCATACACCCACAGTAAGACTTTTGCAACAATACTAATTTCCTTACTTGGACATAATAGCATTTATTAATTATTTAGCAATTCTGTCAGTTCGTAGATGAAAAATACATAAATATGCTTTCAAACAGATGTTGATATTTATGGTCTTATATCAAATCGGGAAAGAAGTTAATTTTTCCATATTTAATTTTAATTTATTTATATCAATAATTATTGATTTTATCAAAACAATTAGTTAATTTAAAAAGCAAATAATTATTCTTTTATTTCCACGTTGGTTTTCTCAATAAAAGGATAATTATAGTAACAGTAAATAAAATAAGCCTTAATATATCTACAAAATACATTTTTACTTTTCCAACTTCGTTAGAGGGAAATTCATCAATATCTCGGAGTGGAATTTATTGGCGATTACAATACTTTCTCTGCCTACATTTCGTATTCGAGAAAAAATAATAATAAATAATTCAGAACTTCAAATTTTTAGTTAAAATTTATTCAATGAAAAAAATTATTGTTAAATTATTAAAATTTATAGTTAATTATAATTTTTAATTCAAATTTCCTTATTAAAATCTTTATTACTTCAAGAGAAATATATAATTCATCAATTTGTTAATGAATTATATTAATTTTTTTTAAATTAAATTTCAAAAAGCAAAAATGCCTCTCAACTCAGTATTGGGTTAAATAGGCATTAATAACCATTTACATGCATTGGCAATTAAATTACAGTGTCTTTTAACAGAAACTATTAGAGAAAGCCCAAAATGACGAAGGAATTCCTCATTTATTGCCAGAATCTTAAGTGTCCAATTTATTTCGCACACTGGAAGCTCATTATTATTATTCTGAATGAATTTTAAAAACGCAGATTTGTCGAGCGCTCGTTTGCCACTTCACACATCCATTTCCAAACCCGACAACTCTCGGAATATTAATTACCTTTGAGAAACATGATGGATCGCAGCTTCGATTAAAGATCAATTTATCGCGTAATTACATTCTAATTTCTGTTTTCTCCCTTGCCCATAATGATATGTTTTCCACCAAATACTGCAACGCATTCAAATCTTAATTGATTTTTTGAAAAATCATTTTCGCAGTGATTAGCCAGCGTTGTGGCAACAGCTATTCAAATTCTACAAGCTTTTAGTTCAGCATTTAAATTTCATGGCTTCCAACTTGTCTACGAGTGACTGGAATATGAATAATAACCTTTTCATTTTGCATATTTCTGAGGTGTCTTTTGTTACTTCAAAGATTGATGATTTTAAGAATAAAGCATTGAAATCTAGAATAAACTATTAATCACTACTTTTTTGTTTGGATGTGTCAACATGCTTTTCGCGATAGGAATTAATCCTCATTCTAGTATTTATGACATTGTAATTTGATTATTAATTCGTCTCTGATAATGTGTTAATATTGCGAACTTCAAATATCAATCATTATTGGGATGACTGGGAGTTTTGTTGTTACTTAATCTGTAAATCAGTGACAAGAAAAATGGACTGACTCTAGCAAAGCATTATTTCGAAGTAAATAATGAATCTATCTTGATGCAAAGTACTTTGAATGAAAAGGTTTTCTAAAGGAGAGATGTAACAATGAAATTCATATCATATAATCTTGTTGATAGATTTGCACATAATTTTGCAGATTTTTATTTAACTTGGTCTGTCTCAAATTTGTAAAGATGGAATATTGTAACTGATTTTCATTCACTTCCTGATGTACTAGACTTTATAAATTTTCTTCGAGGGCGTGTTATTGACGACAATATACTAATTAAATTTTTTAAAATTAATTATCAGTTAACCAATAAATTTATTTAAATTTTGACGCCATACTAATAGCGCCACTTGGTACTGGATTTGAGAAAAAAATGGATTTGAAGAGAATTTCAAATTAAAAACTAAAAAGCTGAAAACAAGTGAAATAAAAAAAAATACTTTTCGATACACTAAATAAAATTGTGTTTTTTAAAAAAATGTTTTTATTAAATTTATATTTGTTTAACATTAACAATAAAATGTATTTATTTCTAAAATATTGTTTCATAAATTTATCTTTTTGTCTTTCTGAAGATCAAGCTTATTTAAACTAACAGCCTTTCTAAAAAGCTGTAAATGTCTTGTAATAATTTATTTAGAGTTTTCATGACTTTGTGAATGATTATTACTATTTCTAAAAAATTAATTTTTGTATGGAAAAAAATTATGAAATACAGCATTGGCTATACAATTCTATATTTATTTATTAAGCACTCTAATTATGTGTAATAACGAATTATAAATTAAAGATAAAAAAGTAGAAAATAATTTTAAAACTTTTTAATTGCATTCTTTTAATGAATGTATCAAAATATTCAAAAGAAAATCTCCATCAAAAATATGGCGTCGAAACACAATCGTAAAAGCTTCGGCTACTGAAATCAATAATTTAAAGAAATTAAACAAGGACAGATTTCATAAAGAAAATTCCTACTAAATCATTAAATATTAAAATATTTTATAAACATAATTAAAATTCCAAATTGCTACCATTATTTCTATTAATGTCTCATGCTTTTGTGGTTTTGTTTTGATATCCATATTTTTGATTAAAAATTTACTTCTACAGTTTAGTACACTAATAAAATCATGTTTTTAAAAATTCATATATTTCTATTGAGTTACTTTGTTCGTAGATGGACAGATATGATCCCATAGGGGTTTTTTCGAATTCACGGAGGTCTAAAACTTTGAGATTCGTTAAAACCTCGAGGACTTCAAATAAGAGGATGCAAAAAGCTGAGTTAAATCACAAAAGTATAGTAAAAGCGTGAGACGCTGAAAACAATAATTTAAAGAAATTAAACCAGGAAGGATTTCATAAGAAAGAAATTTCTTAAGCAATCAGTAAATATTAAAATATTTTATAAATATAATTGAAATTTCAACTTGCTTAAATTATTTCTATCGACTCCTCATGAATTCGCGGTTTTCTTTTGATATCTATAATTTTGATTAAAAAATTATTTCTATAGTTTAGTATGTTAATTAAAGCCTGCTTTTAAAAATTCATTTATTTTTAATGAGTTATTTTGTTGCCAGACAGACAGATATGATCCTAAAAGGGGGGGAGGTGCCGAATTCATGGAGGTCTAAAACTTGGAGATTCGTTAAAATTTCGAGGTCTTCGAATACGAAAATACAAAAAGCTGAGTTAAATCACAAAATTCAAATCCAGTCTTATCCAAATCCTCCCTCTTGGCTATGCGGAGTTCCAATTCTTTTTCTATCGACGAAAACCCATAATCAGTAAGTACTTACTAATCACTATAAGTTTAATGAGACACGAATGCCTTAATTAGAGGTTTCGATTCAAAATGAAAAAAAGGGAGATCAGCATTAGGAAGATTTGAACGGAAAGAAAAAAATTAATCACTCCTTTGAAATTAAAACAATTTAAACTCTATTAGTCTTTGATGTTCAAAAAATTTTTTCTTTCGGTATTTGAATAAGAGAAAAATTGGAAAAAGATTCGGATACGTCGTTGGGAATAAAATGAATATATTTGGGATAAGATTTTAATTGGAATGATCTACGATTGTTAAAGAATTTTTCATTCGAGTTCTCTTTTGAATAAAATGAGAGGGACAATTACCAGTTTTGTGGATTTTAATTGTCTCCTTTGTTGTTAGCATATTTTATGAAAGATGTTTTTAAAATTCATTATTTATTCGTTGCAGTTTTCGCAGAACAGGACGAAACTGAAGAAAATACGTTTTGTTGCTGAATGATACAATTTGATACTATTTGTGTAATGTCTTCTTCTGTATTCTGTATCATTCAGAAACTTTGGTTCAGAAATGCAACCACGATATAAATTTAATGAAAAAAGTGGATTAATTGTCACATTAAAACTCCCAGTATTCTTTAATTTTATAATTTTGCTTTCTTATTCAGATGTTGCCACTTTTACTGATATGCTATTTGCAACGCGTTTTTTCACATCTTTTATTTCCAGTACCATTGCAAAAAGAGTTTAATAGTCGATATTGCAGAGAGACAATTTTTTTAGACTATTATCGCTACTTTTAATGACAAAGAAGAGTTCTGCATCATCATCCGATAGCTGATTCTTCTGAAATTTAATTTGATTTCAGACCTTCATACTCCTCTATAGGAGAGTTTGGCAGATTTTGGCCTCTATCGGAGAATAAGTTTGAAAAAGTGGCATCCATCAGATATCAAGTAGTCAATCGGGCTTCAGAGTCCACCCACTCACCACCAAGCCTAATAAGGGATTGCAAATTTATGCAGTCCTTGGTAATTAAGACTAATACGCTCAGAGGCACGAGGAAAGTACTCACCTCTAATACCAAACACCGCAAAGGCACCTTTTGCTTGATACCAAACAAGTGGCTGAAGCCTGACCCACCCATTTGATAACACAAAGCACTTCATATCTAAATGGATCCAGGACCGAAGAGGACGTGATGTAAAGTTGCCACATTTCAAGTTCCTAATAACCCTTTGAATCCTTCGGGGCTTCCTGTTTTATAGTTTACAAGAAAACCACGCACGGCTACCACGTTGGGATACCTCCAAAAGCATGTAGAAGCAAACAAAGCGGCAACAACCCTCACGAATCCAAAAAAGGCTAGAGGCTCATTTTATTTTCACCATACACATTGCCTAGTAAGTATCGTGTAGTTTATCTAGGTGGCATGGATATTAACTAGGTAATGTGAGAAATGAAACAATTTTCCACACTATAACTGATAGGGTCCAGTTAATCTAGAGATTGATTAAATAATCTGCACATTTCCTGATATTCTTACTTAAATCCGGTAAAAATAGTCATTTTTACCAAATGTTTCGTTTCTTCTAAGTTGATATCCTTTGTCGCACGTCATTCATTTCCCTACGTTCTTAAACACATACCACCGACTTTTGGCTTTTTTATCACCACTGATTTATTTCTATACTATTCCAAAGATAAATTCGTCACCTCTAATCACCCTATATTTAACACGGCATGACTGTGTAAAGTAATATTATCGATGATTTACTTAGTACTCAACCCCCTTTCCTGCACTGCAAATGCTTATCCGGCGAAGTCAAAAATCGAATTCTGGGTTTTCATCGCAGCGTCCAGTGATTCCAGAGATCAAATTGTCGCCGGTAGCCTTTTGCACTCGACAATAATAACAACAATAAAAGCACTAAACAGCGGGAAAAAGAACAAAAAAGCAAAGAGGGAAGGAAGTTTTAACTACAGCATGAATTACACCATCGAATCCACATTCTACCTTGAGTCTTTTATTCAATTCCAACCTCTCGGCGTTTCATCTGGGGAACATTTTTAAAGAGGCGCTCTTGTGTCGCAACTGCTTTTCGGGGCTCGGCGGTAATTTTTGCAGAAGATTTTATTCACACCCCTCCTCCAACCTCCACGTTCTTTTCAAAGGCTTTCTTTCGGCTTTTAATTATGAATTGTTCTGATCCAGAATTTCCGAAGTGTCTGGCCTCCAGCATTTTAAAAAAAGAATCATTTTGAACTGGATAGATCTTTTATTTCAGCATTATTTAGGAATGGGCTCAAAAAATTGCTCTTCTAATTTTTTTTGGAGAAGCGGTAGTATTGTTCTAGCTTTAAGGAGAAATCGATAAATGAAAAATAATTATGAGAATTATAAAAAAAAGACTTTCACAAGCACACTAAAATAAGAGACCTGACATAGATGATTCCTAATTTTGGAAAATTTTAGCATACTACAAATAGAACACAATTGTTTTGCTGCGCAGGAAAAAGATTATAAGTTATAGGAAAGACGTGAAGAGTTAATTGAATGTAAAGGCATTTTTTCTATGCATACTTGGTATACGAGAAAGCAAACATCAGTTAAAATCGATCTCATAAACTAAGCAACAAGATTTGTACACATAAATTTATTTTCTTTGAATTAACTTTGCTTTTATGTAACAATCAATAGTTTTCTACCTGTAAAAAAGTTACCATGATTTTGGCGACACGTTTGTTTCTAAATCCGTATGAAATATTTCATATTGTTATGGATGATACTGATGGAATTTCCATTAACTTCCATGTGTATGATATAATTAGTAGAAAATTTAAATGGTATTAGAAAGCTGCATAAGAAAGAAACCAAAAAGAAATCCATGTCTTAAATTATTTCACATTTGTTCAGAGTTGTTAAGCTTTAGATTACGGGTGAATGAAATATTAACGTATCAGTTTAAGTTCGGATTTCTGGCTGAGAAATAGGAACGTAATTGGTTTTTGGATTTGGGGTCCCTCTCCACCGCTCGCAGAATTACCTGTTCTTGTCTTCTCTAATCAGCAATAAACCGCGAGATTCTACATGGAATAAAGCAATAGCGTGGGAGATATATTCAGGTTCAATATAGAACAGAGCGGAGAAAGTGACATCCATCTGTCTTAGATCCTGTTTGCAAAGGGGCAATCGCTTGTCGCAATACGAGGCTACGTGACCCAAACAAAATCTCGTTACCAGTCAACAATCTGACTTCAAGGACGCATAAATTCTCAGAAAGGAAAAACGAAGAGAGAGAGAGAGAGAGGAAAGTCTTTGCCCAATCCACATTCCCACATGCCATTATATCCAAGATATGTGCATGAGTGTGCCTTTGGACGCCAGATTTTCGGCTAGTGATTAAATTTTGTTGGGATCACATGACCTACTATTAAGGCCAGCGATTGTCTTTGTGTAAACACGTTCTTTGATCGTACAGCATCTACAACAGTTGGTACGAAGAGGAAAAAATGTTTGACTCGTACAACATATGTGTCACCAGTAAGGAAAAACTGAACCAAATTCTTATAATTCAAATACTATTTAAATAACTAGATTGTTATGCTTATAAAAAGTTTTCAGCCTCCTTTTTAAATAAACAATGGTTTCGGAACCTTAAGGGAATTTTCTTAAAACCTTGCGTTAGTATAAGAAGTTTAAATTAGTGTCCTTAAATCAGAATGTTTTCAAAAATGTATTAATTATCGAAGATTTCTCTTGTTGTTTTTGATAATGAGTTGCTATGAAAGTTAAAATATAACCCAAATATTTATGTTTCTATTGTTAAAGGCCATAACATAACTTCTCTTTATAGCATACTTATATACGCGCACGGGTTGCCAGAACTAGGAATGCAACAAAATGAAAAGAAAAAAAAAAAAAAACGCCCAAATGACATGAAAAATTCTGAAAACAAAACAAAGATACACATTATTGATTTTACCCTTATTTTTCTTCGCGATAATGATATTTCAACTGTAGAAAAACAATACAGAGTATGTTAATCCGAGATAATATTAAAAAATTGCAACGTGAAAATGATTATTATACAGCAAGTAAAATATGCGAGACATAAACACGTTAAGACACTGCCGAAAATAATAATCGAAGTCATTCAGTTGTAAGTTATGACGTATCCTACGCTCTGCACAGTCAGCCAATCAAAATTGCCAGCAACTCTCCGGAGAAGTGTCACGGGAGGACACTCGCTAGAAGAAAAATATCTTTCAACTGACCAGGAAAAAATTAATTAAAAAAAAACGGAAAAAGATTTTAACCGTTCTTGTTTTAAATCCGACAGAACCGTTCTAGTTATAAACTGAAAAAAAATTGAAAATAATAGTATTATTAGAACGTTGGATGCAACAAATTTAAAAGCAAAAATAAAATTTCGATGGCAAAACTGACTATTTTTTTTAAAAAATTCTCAAAATTCAGAAAATTATGCTTGAACCTCAAAACAAACTTCATCAGAACGAAAATTGTTTGTTCTATCCAATGGTGCATTGATTGTTTTTCAACGATCATTAGAAAAGATAATACAGCCGTAAACGTGCCAAAAATGATCAAACGACACAAAACATTAAATAAAATTTTTCTATATTGAATTTTAAAATTCCGGCTTCGAGGTGCATTGAGTCACCTTTACGACTACCTGTGTGCCAAATTTCATGACTGTGAGTGCGGTAGATCCGTCTGGACATCGCGCGCGTTTGTGTGTGTGCATACGCACACACACAAACATTGCCTTTTATAAGTATAGTAATGTTATAGAAGTATGCCTATTATTTTGATCATTTGCTTATTTTTTACCGAGAGGATCCGCTTGTTTGGGGAACAAAATGCTTGAAAAATGCAGTCAATATCAAAATCTTAGAAATGTTCGCTATTACGATAAGTGGTTTAAAAATAATTCGTTGAAACGAAGATAATATTTTACAACGATTCTACATACAAATGTTATAAAAACGGAGTTTTATAACATTTACCGAACAATATTTTATAAATAACATAATGCTAATAAATATTACTTTTTCGATGAAATATTTCTCAATTATTTTATGAAATAATTCATAAATTATTAGTTCAAAAAGTTTCTTTCATTTATCATAAATCATAATGTAGAGTATTACATTTATTTCTTGCATTGTTAGCTAATTTTCTTGGCTCATCTTATTATTTCAGGAATTTAGGACATAAAACTTTCTTGCTAATTGATCCATTTGATAAATGTCTTCCTTTTACTCACCTTCATCCAACCCAGAAGACAGCGAGGTAGAGCCTATTTCTCAATACAGTATTTTGCCTTTGTTTTTGAACAAAGTGGTCTAAGCATAGCACGCACACACGCACACAAACATTACCTGTTATATATTACCGAGAGATTAATATACGTAATATCTCAGAGAGCTTGGTTTACAGATACCACAAAATTTTGGTGAAATAAAATATGAAAGCAAAATGTATTAGGATATGAACTCAGCTTTCAACAATGAAAGAGAAACACTCAATTAAATATTTGTTTAAACAATGAAAACGGCTTGAATTGCTTTTCAACAATGAAAAGTATTGCTGTAAATTCTAACAAAAAATATTGTTAACAATTTATTAAAATTAGAAAAAATATTGTATGGCAACTTTTTCGTTTAAATCAAACTTTTAGACGTTTAAAATAAACTTCATTAGAACGGAAATTGTTTGTTCTTTCTTATGGTGTATCTGTTTTCTTGATACGATTACTAGAAAAAAGTGCAACGGAGAAATAAATATGAAAAATCATTCAAAATACCACGAAATATTAAATAAAAAATTTTCTAGATTGAATTTTAAAAATCAGGCTTCGAGGTGCATTGGGACATCATTAGTACTACCTGTGTCTCAACTTTCAGGCCTGTAAGTGTAATATTTTGCGTATAAACATGAAACACACAAACGTTTCCTTTTACGTATATATAGAGAGATTTATACACGTGGGAAAAAATCATTGTAAAATAGCTTATAATGTGAATTTGAATTCTTCCAAATTATAAGGCAATAAATATATAGGGAATTCCAGTTTGTTTAGAGATTATTTTGTCGCTAATGCCGTGTCTGTTCGCATTTGGGATATATTGCCTCCAATTTATCTTGAAAAAGAAATTCTACAGAATTTTCATTCTTTTATGCGAATGTTACTCAGAATAACAAAGTCGCTTTGGTATAAAAGAATTTTATTGATCTTTCTCAATACAGCTGTTTCCGAATCCTCTCTTTTTTTTTGCAAAGTAGCTTCATTTAAAATGTTGTTCTACTTTCTTTCATTAATGCAAATGTCTTACAAAAATGTGCAAATGTGCATGTTTTACAAAAATTTCTCATTTCTGTCTTACACTAAATGGCTGCTTTCTAAATTAACTTCATTTTGAGACAGAAGTAACACAAAAATGAAGGGGATTTTATTTTCCATCTCAAATGTTTTATTTAAATAAAATGATAGCCATTATAAATTCTGCGTTTTCAGATGCGAAATAATGATTATGTGATTTTATTTTCATCCATTTCGTTTGCAATTCTGGACTAACAAGGGGAGGGCAAGACTTGGCAAATTCAGTTCGGGATGAAACTTGGCATATTAGTAGCATGCCTTTAGGATGTTCACCCATTAATATAATAAAGCGCAATGGTCAGCCAATTCGGAGAAAATAGCCCTCAAACTTTGGGCACTACTTATATACCATTAAGTGATCACAAGCTATTAGGGGCCAGCGAGCTCAGGTGTCAGAGTTCTCGCCTACTGCCCGTTTGATGTTTGATCAACGGTTCGAACGGTTCTGGTGTGTTTTTTTCAAAATTATTTCAAATTAAATGAAAAACTAAAAAATATTTTTAATTAAAACATTAATTATTTTTACGCATAAAATAAATGTTCATTCATATGATACTTGAATTATATTGAAAATTTAATTTATAAACAGTGAAATAATCATAAATACATCTATAATGGTGATAAATAATAACTATAATGACTCACATCATAAACGTTTTTGTTTAGGCTTTATCATTCATAGATTTTAGAAATTCACTCTACATTTGTTAATTAATTTTAAATTTATCTTTCGTTTACTACCAGCAATTCTATATTTCTATATTTAATTACATGCAAGAACCAGAATGATAATAATCATAAAAACATTGGAAACAAAAATATATTTTGACATCTTGCACAATTAATAAATGACTATTGTTCACAAGAACAACGGTTCTTTAAGTGACTTTATCTTCAACCTCCGAAACACTAGCAATATCTTTATTCATAAAGTATTTTAACTATCTGTATTATCCTAATTTAATCAAAAAACGATAAGAAACACTTCAAAATCCAGGGTGAATAATTACGTTTTTTCAGAGTTTCTAAAGTATTAAGAGTAGTAGTAGTGTAGAAGAATTTCATACGATAGTGAGAAAACACATTTATCCATTTGTTCCTTTTCAATCATTGAAATTTTGGACCATATGCCTACGCATTTAATAGATTAACAGCTGCTCTCTACTATTTACATTCGAGCATTAAAATATTGGACAGTCTGCATACGTATTCAATAAATTAACATCTGCTCCCTATTGTTTTCAAGATAAAGTAAGAACGAAAAATTTGTAAATATAAAAACACAATAATTTAAAACTTTTAATGATTTTAAGATAACAATTTTAATTATAGTTATTATTTATCACCATTAAAGATGTATTTATAATTATTTTACTGCTTTTAAATTAAATCGTAACTGCAATTCATTTATCACATCAATTAATAGTTATTTTATGTATAAAAATAATTAATATTTAATTAAAAATATTTTTTAATTTTTTATTTAATTTGAAATAATTTTGAAAAAAATAAAAATGAAAAAGACACAGCAGGATCGAACCTTTGACCAAGTGGACAGTAGGCGAACACTCTGACACCTGAACTATCTGGCCGCGAATTCCTAGCGATCACTTACTGCTACATGAGCTGTGCCCAAAGTTTGAGAGCTATTTTCCCCAAATTCGTTGGCCCTTGCACTTTATTAGATTAATGGATGAACACCCTAAAGGTATCCTACTAATATGCCAAGTTTCATCCCGAACTGAATTTCCCAAGTCGCGCCCTCCCCTTGTAAGCATAAAACGCTTCGTTTTAAAAATAATTTTAATTTTATATCCATAATTTGACAGATAACACACGTATTAACTAAATAACTCAAGCAGCTTTTGATGTTGAACAGTTTCCAGTTAGAGCGTCATCACTACATATATTCCTAGCTACATGCTTTGAAAATAGTTATTTAGATAAATAGACATTGGCTCACTATGTTTTTTTTCCTGAATTTGTACAGTAAACTTTGCAATTCATTGCAGTTGATCCAAATTTATGTTAATGTTTTTTTTATTTCATGAAGATAATTATTTGCTTGTTATATTCTTCGTTATTATTTGATCCTGATCGGCTGGCTGATATTCATTTTGTTAATTATACACTGTCTTATTCCTTTTTTAAAAAAATACTATCTTAATAAGACAATTAAAAGAATAACGATGAAACAATGGGAATTAAATTTCAATAACATTTGACGGGTAAATCATGTTCGAACAAGTGGACAAACATTCAAAGAAGCATCTTGAACAAAAAACGTATTCAGTACCAACAGAGCGTGCATCATTGCACCATACATATCATGAAAAAAATAAAAATTAACGCGTTAAAAAAATCTTGAGATATTGGAACTTATGAACATTTTGATAACATGTTGCTATCTCCTCGTCTGTCAGAAATGTCTTCATGACTTTATTCACATCTGTTAGCTCTAAAAACTTCATTTCTGGAATAGTTGAGACAAAACTTTGGGTACTACCTCCGTAAGTTGAAATTGAACATTTAATGAAGCTTTTCACTGCATTATCTCAAGAATCTCAGGAATATATTTATTATCTTATCATAATTGCAAAATGATGTGGTATTTTTTTTAAATATGTGAGAGCTCTTTTTCAAAATTAACCATGCTCTAATGATCAGCGATTGCATAAATGTGTAGAAAAATAAAACGAATTAGATTAAAAAATATAAAAGATTGGCCTTTAAAAGCTTATAGCAGAAATAAAGTTCACATGGAAAAAATCGAAATTAGTACTGATAAACTGACCTAAACTAGCGAATTTCTAGGTGTTAAGAAGGTTCATTGTTGATGATAGTTAAAACAATACTCATAAAGATAAAAAAAATTGTAAGGAATGGGACATAAAAAATTGATTGTCCGTTAAAGGATAATCATATAAATCAATAGTGTGAGGATAATTTTATAAGAAAAAGTATATGGGAGAAAGAAGGTGTAGTGGCACCCTCACATTTGATAGAAAATAAAACGTGCTGAGATGTAATGTAATTCCTCTAATGAACTGACTTCAACATTTTTGTATCCATTTTTGCCAAAATTTCATATGCAACGAAGGAATTCAAGCAAACTGCTTAAAAAAGAAATAAATGTAGCTCTGGGACGTACAGGAAGTTCACAACATCTTTTTTCCTGAGCGCGCCTTTTTTTGTTCTTGCAATCTATTTATTGCAATCACCGTTGTTTTATGATGAGCCTTGTTTCAATTATGACCCTCTTAATGCTTCTAAAAGATGTTCCCAAGTAAATCTAACGATTTAGCCGTGAAAGATTTTCTATCCCATACTCTCCCCTTTTAAATGAATTTTATATACAATAATTAAATTCGGGAACATCCGCCGAAGTATTTTCGCCTCCACCCCCACACCCATCCAATGGGAGAAAAACCTAATTTTAACTTTTAATTTTCCCATGGAAGGAAATTGCATTTTCTTAAGAAGAAATGCTTTTAATCCTTCCACCAATAGCTGCCACTTGTACTCCTAAGCGGAACATGCCATGTGTGGCTACGAGGAAATTTCTCGTTACTAAGTCAAAGATAGGAAGGATGCTGCGAGAAAAGCTGAGGGAAGGGGGAGGGTTGACACTGAATTATGCCCCCCCATCAAAGGCCTTGTGCTGAATAAGGCGTTGTCATGACAACTAATGATGTATGACGTCATCTTAAAAGCGCTAATGAGGGTTCGCGGACGTCGGGCAAATTGTGCAGTTACCTGTCACAGAGGTAAAAAGGGGCAGAAAGGTAATGCATTTTTTGAGAAGCGATTCGCTTTTGAGTTTAATTGGTCATTTTGGGGATTCTTCGGGATGGTGCTCTTCTTGGGAAAAGTTTAACAATAAGAGCTTTTTCATTATGTGTAGGATGGGATTTTGGAACAGCAATTGATCGGAGACTGTTCCAGTAAAGAGCTTAGTGAAGAAGAATGTTTGTTCCATTTTATATACATGGAGGGTTGTTATTTAGTTTCCAATAAAGGCAATAAACACAGCTTGAATTCAATAATGAACTATTTTAAAGATTCTGTTTTGTTAAAATTATTTTCCTTTTGGAAGACAAAAATGGTTAAGTCGAATTTTCATGCATGATTGGTAACCGTATTTTAAACAAATAAAAATTTTAATAACCCTGAAAATGGCAGAAACTACAAGAAATTGAGGTGAATTGTGATTAGTACTATGATTTCGTTACTTTCAATTCTAGTTAATAACATTTAACACTAAACAATTAAATACCTGATCTACCTTTAGGGGATTTTAACCGAAACAACTCGCACGATTACTTGCTACAGTGCCATATTGCATTTTTATGAATTCATATTACTAAGATTTTGATTTCATTAATGTGGATTACTTTTATGATGTAAAAGTATTGCAGATAAGTAATACTTATTCTAATAATTGTATAAAGTTGGATATAAAATTAAAGCAAGCTGTATTACTTTTTTCATCAGATTGCCTTTGATATTAATTTATGTGGTATCACCTTCAAGTGATAAACTCCATCATACAAGACAACACATAGCATCGAACATCGAACTGTAAGTTTTCTTCCGCTGTTTTGTGATTTGATACTGCAAACAGCAAATGCAAGATGCAAAATAGATTCAAAATTGAATTGGGCGATGTATCAAGTGACCAGTAGGAAAAGGAAATGTGTGTTATATGATTATTTTACAAATAAGAATTCAATATGAAACATATGTCAAGAAATGTAGAAGGAATTGGTTTCTGCATAGCATAAAATTTTTTCTATAATAAGTTTTTTTGTACGCATATGCTACTCATTCTACATCCTAAAATTTCCAAAATATATAAACTGCCTCCGTTTCACTGAATAATAACTTGGTTTAATGTATTTCTTACAAGTAATACTCGAAAAATGCTTATTCAGTGTTGGAATAGTTAGAAACAGCAACTAATTCAATGTTACTTTGTCATAGGAGTTAAGGTAAAGTAACATTTTAACCGTAATTTTTCTGTGCCAGGCAGCATGTTACGTCTTTCTATAACAATAACAATTTACAACTCAGTTTTTGCTATGTGAGATTTTTGCATATGAATCTTAAATAAATTACATAAAATATTTTATATAATGGTATATTCTTCTTTTTTCCAGAGTCATCATATTGTTAGTAATGGGAGACCGTAATTCCTGCTATATTTTAATAAAAAACTAAATAATGAATTAAATGAAAATTGAAATGAGCTGTCTGAAATTTATGAGAACGAAATTTTGAAATCGATATTTAAGTAAAAGAAGGTCATTAATATTATATTTATTCTATAATATTTGCATTTATTGCGTGAAAAATATTAAAAAAATGTCCATACAAGGCAAGATTCTTGTTGCTCAATAAAATGTAGAAAGGTGATAACTCTAGATTCATGACTAAAATGCTTAGTGATAATATGATAGATACGACAGAAAGAATTATCATGTCGCTCTATCGGTATTCACATACTTTCAAAAAAAATGATTAAGCTTCAATTTCGAAATAAAACAATAAACAAAATCTCAGAAGAAGTCAGCTAATACGTGTAAAAATAATAAAACCCAGTTTTATTAATAGGCCTGGATTTTAATTATTTTATTAAAAATTATTCAAAATCTACACAAAAATTCGATATTTTCAAATGCTGTGAATTTCGCCCACTTATATTTAAGTATACAATTTTTATCAAAGATAAGAATAGAAAATTTATGCAGCAATAAAACATTCTACATTTTCTAGAAATCTGAATTCATCTGTTTTAGAATTGCATTTAACATTGATCTGTAAAATATTTTGCAATTCGACAAAGAATTCAAAATTTTTCAAATGCTAGCAGACAGAATTAATTCGTTTTTCTACAAGTAGCTAATTAAATATTAGTTTAAATATCTAACTGAGAATGTACAGATATGATTCGTTTAATTTTTTCTACAAATTTTTCTAACTTAAATAAAGTAATGAAATTTGACTTAACTTTTAATTTTAAAAAATGCAGAATAATCTTACTTTTTTATTGTGCATACCAAATCGTTTTCAAGAATTCCAACTGTTGCCGCTGTCATTATATTATCCACTTCTTGTTTTAGTTTATTTGATCATGTTTTATCGTTTGGTAAATTAGTTAAGATTATGGCAACTAGTTTTCCGTTTAGTTTAATGTTTAAAAAAGGAATTCCGACTACGAATCCTTTTGCTATGCCTTTGAATGTAAATATTCTGTTTCGTTGTAAATAATTATGCTTGTGTCCGTATATACTCAATGTTATGCGTCTGAATAAAAAGGATTAAAATCTACTATTACGACAACGTTTACAACAGCAACCAAGCTCATTAAGGCGAGAAAAATGTTATACGTTTTTTTGTGTTTAAGCGATTTTATTGGTTATTTATCACTTGTTTCTTATTTCAGGTATTTAGTTGGATCTTACCAAGTTTATTTGCATTAAATTAATGTATTCAGTTTTTATTTAACTTATTTCATTAAAATTAAAATTCTTTTAGATAGGTGGTGTCGCTTAAAAAGCAACACCGCCTATCTCAATTTTACAAAATTTTACCAAATTTTATGGAAAGGTAGTATGCAGTGTCTTCTAAAAGACAAAATCTCAGTACCATCTCAACACGAAATATTGAGATGGGCTTGAGTTCTGTCTTCTGTAATAAGAAAGGAATAAAAATGGAACCCCAACGGCCACTACGTTAAAATGTAGGCTTTGTACCGTTTTGGCGCCAGCATTCGTCACTATAAAAAGCAAGGTTGCTAGAATTTGGCGTAGATTGCCAAATTCTAGCTATAAAACCGAATAAAACCAACATTTCAACGTTTCGGCGATT
Organism: Araneus ventricosus; assembly: GCA_013235015.1. Taxonomy (NCBI): domain Eukaryota; kingdom Metazoa; phylum Arthropoda; class Arachnida; order Araneae; family Araneidae; genus Araneus; species Araneus ventricosus. The sequence continues at coordinate 91,414 of BGPR01003096.1, read as the reverse complement.
GGGCTCCGTTAAGGTTCCACTGAGGTCGCTAAGACTTGGCAATCTGTTACTGAGGTTTGGTACAGATCGCCAGATCTCAGCCATAAATCGCTAGACTTTGTAGCAGATCGTACAATCCTTCGTTGGCGATCTGTCGCTATTATTTGGCGGTTTTGTCTGGGATTCCTTTAACTGAAAAGAACCCAAAGTTATCTTTTTGATTGACCTCTTGCCGAGAACTTCGGTGCCAGAAGGTCGAGGTATCCAACTCCATGGACGACCCACCGACATATTAAATCCGTTAAGGGTAAAGTATTCTGCCGTTGGTGTAGTGTGGATGTTTAGTGAGTGTGGTACCCGCTCAGGTGTCGTCCTTGGCATCTGACCCTGTTCAGAACTACGAGGACCGTCTTCCAAAGTAGCCTCCTTGTAGCTTTAAAATGGAGCATTAATCTAATTAAATTGGAATAAACTAATCTTGACGAGAGGGAACATCGTAAATGATTTTAATTTTCGATATATTCTCAGAAAATTATGTGGTGCAATCGAATGAAAGAGGAAGGGTTGTGGAAAATATTTATTCGAGTTAAACCCATGGTCTGCCTCATCACAAGAGGGCGCTCTCGACCGTATGAGAATTAATCTCGAACTGTGGTTGGGAGCGTCGGTTTTGTATTGTTTGAGTAGGATTGAAGAAATGTAGTTCGTTTTCAGGTCGATTTGACGGCCATCGTTATTTATAGATGTTTTTTTTATTAAATGTTATTTTTAAATGCAACTGTGTAGTTTATACGAGTGTCAGTGTCGTTCCTAAGAACCCTTAGAATTAGATTTAGTTTAGCTTCGGTAGTTTTTGATTCAAGGGTAAGCATGTTTAGTTCTGGATTTTTGTTGTCTCCCGAAAGGTATGTTGCTGGTGAACATATAGAGGATGGTTGAACAGTTTTAGCTGAGACCAATTCAACAGTGATCTTGTAGTCCTGACTTTCCACTGAATGTTAATAACTTATTTCTATATATGGAGCGTTTTTTTGAGGGTCATTTTCCAAAGTATCCTTCTTGTATCTTCAAAATGGAACATTAATCTAATTAAACTGAATTTGGTGGCTTTTAAAACTTGGTAACTTTCACTATCGTGATTCATTTTTGGGGAAGAAGGGAAAAAAAAATTACAAGACACGAGAAAGGCCTTAATAATGATGAAAATTATGTAGAAAATTGGTGTAAGATATGGCTTTAATTGTTATATAAAAATTGTTCTTTTATAAAATATGTGCATTTCTTAATACCAAAACGGTACTTACATTCCAGACACGCCCTCACATTGCAAATTTTATTACATATTTATCATTTTTGAAACCAAAATAAAGGAAAGTAGGAATGGAAATAGCTGCTATGCGTGATATATTGTCATATTATTACATAAACATTTATTGCTACATGCCTCCTAAGCAGCAGTATAGACATATCATTTCCAGACTAAAAGTTATTCTCATTTTCTTTTAATGCACAAGTTATAGTAAATTACTTTTTAAAGTTTCGTTACTTATTAAATTTTTAATGGCATTCAAACTACGGTATGAATTTATCATGGTTGCATAGAAATCCTAGACGAAATTACAAACATTATTTCTAAATTTTGCGGGCTGTACTCATTTTAGGGTCATTTAGGAAACGATTCCTTAATTCGAGCAAAAGTAAGAAGGCAAAAAGTCATTGTTGTTTAGTTCTCCGTGACTAATGACTGCTAACTACAGTACTTGTTATCTTCATTTCTTTTGATGAAGTCTTAAATGAGATTTTTAATGATGTTTTTTATATCTTCAGGGACCTGTGTTTAATTGAGGCTTCTCATCATCCAGTAAGAAACTCCTCGTGTTTACAAAAGCGAGGGCTTTTCTTATTTGCCTCTTCTGTAATAGGATTGTTTTGTTTTACAGCCTCTTCTTTGTGAAGGTTACATTTCTTCCGTAATTTAGTCTTTATCTGATATAAAAGTATAATTTTACTTGCAGATGATGAGCCCAGAATTAAGAGTTTTGTTGTATAAATGAAACGGTTTTTTTTAACAGTCATGCCATTTTTATTTTAATATACAGATTCAACAGTTTCTATATTATAGAAGTGAAGAATATATTTTATTTATTTTAATTTAACATTAGTTATTTAATTTTAGTTGACTTCAATGCAATTGATGCAATTTTTAACTGCATCCATATATTTTTAGAATAGTTAATACAAGATTTCAAATAAAAATTCAATGTTTATTTAGGAAAATTAATCATCATTTTCGCCACACAGATAGTTTAATATTACGATTTTTGAACTACAGTCAGAGGTTTTATAATTAAATTGTCATCTTACTCTTGTTTCTGAAATATGAGAACTGACGGTGGAATTTTTATAAAAGAAGAAAGCGAAATATTAAAAGTATTAAGTGCATTTCGCATGTTTTTACAGATTTATATTCTAAATTTTTTATCACTGTTAAAATAAAGTAAAAGTTCTTAATATATTTCATCTCAAAAAAGATCTGGCTGCCATTTTGAAAAATAAAATTAGATAATGAATATCATTAAGTAACTCAAAAGGTTATTTTGGAAATTAAGGAAGTGTAGTTTCAGGTTGAAAATCGCGAATTTAAAAAATATTAATTAATAAATGTGATACTTTTTCATCCTAAAATTTAATTTAACTGTATGGACGAATAGATTTTCACCACAGACACATTCATAATGCATTTTACCCGCAAAGTACTGACCATAGAGTTTAAAATGTGAGGCAATTCTTAACTAATATTTTTCTGATTAATCGAACGATGTATGAGGGAACTTAATATGAATTGAATAATTTTATATTTTGCAGCGGTTTTATGAAGTAGAAGTAGTAGTAGTAGTAGTAGTAAAGGCCCACACGGACCCAGCATAACCTAAAGGGTGTAAAGCGTTTAAGAAGTCGGTTTGGGAAACGTGTAGATCTCTATCTGAAATGTGTAGAAACTCTAGATCTGAACGCCATTTAAAAACACACTATCATATAAAATGAACACAAAAAAATCAAACATTCACTAAAACGCAAAACACAAACACGGTTTCAAGAAGAACAATTATTGCCAAGAAATCTATTGTCACATTTCATTCATGGTGCCAGAAATGAAACATGCAGAAGAGATCATATTGTGTAATGCCACTGAAGATTATTATTCCGAAACGAAACTGAGAATTATCTGGACAAACATCCAAAACACTTCCAAAGCGGAGTTTAAAAATCACAGTGTTGATTCACTCTCATATACATCGTATCCAACCTTTTGAATGGGTAGCAGTCTTCAGTGCTTTTTTTAACACGAGACCTCATGTCGCACTGACAGGACTCTGAGTAAATAGTCAAAAACTCCCAAAGAAAGGATTAAAAGTGGCTGTAGTATTCGTAACAATGATTTACTCTAACCTAATCATCACATCCATCCTACTGAATGAATAACCAATTACCATGATAATGCACAAAGGACTGCTACCCCTGCCCTGCCGTAGCGTTCGGGGTCAGTTGCAGAAGCTCGGATGCTGAGATCGAAGTCCTAACGGCCATAACCGGCCCCTCTCAAAGGAGGTATGTATCTTCATCGGTGAGGGGTAACTCAACCCACACCATGACTGAACCATGACCAGGAGCAAGAAACCGCCTACTTATCCGATGACTTCCCATATATGTATTCGTGGTGTCCCCAAGTGGGATCAATTACCATGATAAGACTGAACGCCGCACAGACAGCACTGAGCTCGTAGAAAATATCCCAATGAAGAATTAAATATGAGAGAAATTTGTAGCAATTTTCACTTTCGTCTAGCCATCATATCCATCCTACTGAGTGAATGGAAGCGAAAAGGGCCATTGCCCCGATAAGAACAAATCATAACTAAAGCAGCTATGTGAGGCAAAGGGGTGGAAAATATAAAAGAAATTGGTGGAGATGTCTGGACTTCTTGGGAGCACGAAGCTGTCAGTGTACGAGATCCCTTTGCGCTCAATCGAAAGGCCTCCTCCCCCAAATCTCTTGCAGTGAACAAGAGTGTGACTGTCTATCCTCTTCGATTGTGGACTGTGCACGTCTACAGACGCCACTTAGAGATAGGTGTTCTTAACGTTTTAGCTATGCGAAAGGCACTGGGACGTACATCTGTTGCTTAACATTAATAAAAGATCAGAACTAAAAGAAAAGTTTCTAGCTTTTTTGCCAAGTTGCAAAATGTGATCCTATGTTCTAACACAAATATTGCCTTCTTTATGAGAACTAACGGATCTCTATAATTTTTGCAAGAAGTCGAGGACACACTGCATATCAACTTTATATGGAGCTATCATAATTTCACCACTAAGGGCTTTAGATCTCTCAGTGGCAAAGATATGTTTGCCGTGTAAACACAACCATCACAAACAAGAAATTGCCTTCAAGCCTTTAAGACATTTGACGAGCTCTTAACTTCTATCTAGTCAAAATCTTTAAAATGAACAGAACATTCCACACCACTCTCAGCATCCACTTCAATAAAATGCGACGGAAATATTGTTTGAAGCTTTTAAATTCCACCGATAAATTAAAAGCAAAAGCTTTCCCCGAATCCCAGAAAACAACACAAAGAGGCAGGAGGGTGAGGGGTACTTAAATTCAAATGAAGCGGACCAATCCCGTCCCTAAATAAATATCAGAGACTTGTGGTTTCAATCTGGTCCAAGTACAACCGTTAATTAAACCCAGAGGATAATGCAAATTTCCAGGCCAGCTTCCACTGAGATAGATCAATAGGATTAGTTTATGCAAATCGAGCTTGTTTTAATCTCTTCAGATTGCTCGAGGTTGCAGGTTTGAGGGAGATGCGGCCGTTGCAGACGTCAAAACTGGAAAAGTTCATCTCCGGATTTAAGCCCTCGCCGTCAGAGTTACTTTGATTTAGTATTTATGATTATTTGTATTGTGCGATTGCGTTGTCTTAGCTTCTCGAATAAATATCTGGGGATGGCTTTTGATCGAGACTTAAGAGGGAAGGCTGTGATCTCTTTTTAATTTTTAAAATTTTGCTATTGAATTATTGAAATAACTGAATATTGACTGATAATGGCATCGATGTTTCGGTATTCAGAACTGCTAAATTTATGAAATGGTGAGAAAATAAGTGTTGTAGTGTTTTAATGCAATACAAATTTGATGTTGGAAAGTAAATAGTAGCATTCGTATGATTTTAAAATTTTGGAT
>BGPR01003096.1:53894-86174 GCA_013235015.1 Araneus ventricosus | reverse complement strand
ATATTTCTATGCCGTGCATCTTCGAATAAAATCATAATTGTAGATAATGCTCTTTACAATACGCAGACGAGTTTTTTTCTGCATTAATGCATAAATAACTCTATTTTTAACTGAAATCTGCTGGCTTAGAATGTGAGTATCACGTGCCATTTCGACATCAATGTACAAAGAGAGCGTAAAAAAAATTCGTTAAAATTTTTGCAATTAATTTTCGATCGTTGATATTGCTGAAGGCATATCCATGGATACAAGCAGCTGTTGTCATGGGAACAATGTTTTATTTCCTTCTAAAAATCTGACCCCTCCCCAACACATAAAAAGAACGGTGACATAATAAATATTCCAGGATCGTATGTTTTCTCTTTTTTTTATTTGAAGAGAGTTGCGAACAACGTACCTGTCTTCCCCCATGTTCCTCAGGCAAAATCCACTTACATCACATCGTTACCAACGATATAAAAAATTTATCAAACATTGTTTTACGAATATCGTGGCCCATAATGGGCATATTTTAGTGCCATTAAATTTATAGCTCCACCCTCTTGCATTAATTGGATTGATTCAATGCATAGAGAGGTTAATTGTTATTTCAACCCTACGAGCATGGTTTTGCCATTTTACAACAACATTTTATTTCTTTCTGATAGTTGCATTTAAACTAAAAGCAGGGCCGTCTTAGTATATTTTAGGTTGGAGTATTTTGGCACCCCGTCAGATCCGTATTTAGGAATTTCCGCACCTAAAATAACCCCTACTTCATAAATAACTGAAGAGCAAATAATAATAAATGAATAAATCTCATGCCCTACTATGAAATTATCATTGATAATGTAGTTAACTTCTATTACACGCATAGCTTAGAATTGTCTCAATAATTGTGTCTTTATGAATTTTTTTTTGAACTTTCGTTTACACTACGGCACAGCTCTGACTCCAGAGATAAAAATCTCCGGTTTGCAGTTTGGATGGATGTGTGTAGAAACTTTATTGAACAAAAAGGTTACATACAGTGTCTTAAGACGAGAAAATTACAAAAACGATGAAAAATGTGTGTTTAAAAATTTTGTATGTAACGCAACAAAGTCGATGGCTGTCTATTCATATTTTTACTTTTAGCACAGTTAAGATTGTTATTAAATAAATTTTTGTATCAAAATTAAAATAAAATCAGCAAACTTTTGAGCGCATTCGGATCAATGATGCCACTTGGCTGCCCAATTAGCCCAATGGATAAGACAGCTCTGATTAAAAGCTAGATTGAAAACTGTGTATGTTAGAGTATTTTAATGCACACACTTGTACGAAACAACCAGATTAGTGTTGACAGCTATCGGAAATTTGAGTTAAAATCTTGGAAATCTAACAATTTTAAAATCTTTATTTGAATGACATTTTAATTTTTTAAAGCGAGAATAGAAGAAATAATAAATTAAAACTGCCATTAGAAGCTCATTTTTCATAGCAGAATCTATTAAATATTGTTGGAGCATCATCCCAGCCTTACATTTATCTTAATATGTTATTCTTTATGTGTGCGTTTTGTGTGACAAAAGATATTATATAATCTTCCTTTTTCATGGAAAACATTAAGTCATTTACTAGAATATAAAACAAAATAAAAGTGTTTCATGTATTGTTAATTACGATGTGGCATAGGGGTAAGGCGCCGGAGCCGAACGGTTCCATGTTCGAAACCCGATTCCCCTACCGATCCGCCGTGCATTGGGCCTGCTGCACGCTAAATCATACGTAGGATATCAAAAGTCTTCCCGCTGGTGTGGAGCGAAAGCTTGGAGAGGGGGACGCTAGCTCAGATGCCGCCCTCATCTGACCGCGGCTCACAATTACGAGGTCCGTCCCAAAATAACCCTCGTGTTGCTTCAGCACGGTACTTTATTATAACGAAACGAAACTTAATTACAACGTCTGTACTGTAGCTCCAATTATTTATAATAAAACTAAGTATAAATGAAACTCTTATGTAAAAGTTTTGTGCGAGGAATACTTGCGTTATTTATTTTATGAATCACAGGTTTAAAAATAAACGTTTATCCAGGCATTTTTTTTGTGCGACAAAACACTCTGTATTTATAAATAGTTCAAGATTTAAAAACAAGCCACTTTAATTGCGCAAACTTTGTAAACGTAAATCCCACATTAAAATAAGCCCTTTAAAAGTTTACTAATTTTTACATTTTGTTTTCAAAATTGCAGACTAATTTTAACCTCTCTTATTATCTAATGCTTACAAAAGTCCAAATTCTTTTACAATAAAGCAACTTGCCATTCATATGCAAAGTTATAATAGTATTGCCCTGCAAATTGAATAGACAAATTAAATCGATATTTACCTTCTTAGGAGTGTTGATGCAAAAATGTGTTTTTCTTAGTTAAAGTGTCGAAATTAAGTTTAAATATTTCTCTGACTTTTAAAAAATTATTTTGAGCGTTTGGAGTTGTCAAAGGAATTTCGGATTTTTACTTGTATCAGTTTGCATCGTTATTATTGTTGAAGAGCTGAATTAGTTTCGTTTCATTAATTGTAAAAGGACATGCAGCGGATAGGGAAACTAGGGAGACTTGAACCTACGTGGTTTTCTCAGCTTGTGAGATTACTGGTAATTTTTGTGTGCCATTTTTATTTCACTTTTGGTCACATGGTCATTTTGAGGGGATTTTAATTCCAATTTTAAAAGTGCTAAATATGTTTGGGTAAATATGTAATTATATGGTATATGTATTAAATATATATGGGTAAGCATGTTTTGGGAACCCAAACGTAAATTTTCACTTTTTCATTCCTCAGTGGATAGGAAGTTTACTATTGCAGATGTGATAAATTAAAACATTTCTGAGTTTTAAGCATACTTCTAGCTTTAGTTTGATATATGGAATTATGCCGTATTTTAATTTTAAGTGGTTTAATTTTTAGATTATTTACAAAAAGTCAAGTTAGGAATACTTGATCCTGAAAAGTTAGGGAGACTTGACCCTATCAAAAGCTATTACAGCTTGGATGTTGTAGCCGACTGAAGCGCATTTTGTGGTTGGTATCAGTTTTCTGGCGCGTTTAGTTTGTCGGCAATATGGCAACTCAAATCTAGAGAATAATTATTTAAAAATTGTTTGTTAGTAATTATTTAATGAATAAACTTTCTTTTTAATGTGATAGTTTCAAATAATTCAAATAATTATTTTAAAAATTGAAATATATTTATTCCATTTTTTCCTCTCTTACGGAAAAACGATTTTTATTCATTTATTTTTGTAATAAAAATATTTTGCTCGAACTATTTGTTATCGTTTCGCTTCTTTTTAAAGTTTCGTTCGCCATTTCGATTGAGTTCGTCTTTCTTTAATGATTTGAATTTTCCTCTGGATTATATATTTCTATTCTCTTGCTTTTTTTTCATTTGAATCTTGGTAGAACCATGTAAGTCTATCAAGCTTTTCAAAAGAAAATAAATAAATAATAAAGTTTTCCTGTGTTTAATCTGACATTTTTTCTTGTGTTTAAACTGTATTATTCTGGCGCGCCTCTACCATGAGTTAAGGCATTTCTACTGCAGGGTCAAGTGTCTCTAGCTTAGTGTCAAGTATCCCTAAGGTTAGGGAGACTTGACCCTAGTCGATTTTATGAAATATTTTTATCTTATGATTAAATGAGATATCAGTTTAGCATAAGTACATTTACTCTTCTTAAAAACAAGTCTTTTTATAATGATAAAAATTCAAATATTCGAGAAATATAAGAAAAAGTAAAAGTAGGGTCAAGTCTCCCTAGTTTCCGCTACTCTGTCGGTATATAATTTAAATGCTGAAAAAGTGAATCAACTCACTTCCAGTGCTTGTAAAATGGCTTGCAGAAAATATCCTCCTGACTTACTATTATTATTGCTGATGCAATTGTCAGGTATGTTTCCTACATTATTGTAGGATATGAAGAATATATTTTCTCGCCGTAAAAGAATTTAATAAAATTTTTAAATATATTTGCTACATTCTACCTATTCCTTGCTGCGTTATAAATGACTATGCATCTGACTTATTTTGCGTAGGGAAATATTCTTAAAAAAATGCCCAATGATTTCTAACGCTTCTAAGACGTATGTTTTCATGGAATACAATTATTAAAAGTAAGTTTAATTTGGTAATTTGAAATATTGATTGGAAGCAGGAAGAAACAAACCGTTGATTGATGTGGAATAATAATTGTTTAATTAAGTAATTTTAAATACCCAATTACAGCTATTTATAATATTTGATACTTAAATAATTAAAAGAGAAAACAAAATTCTTGCAGAAGATGAACTAAAGCAAAATTCAAACTTTCATCAAGGAATCTTATGACATTTGTCGATATTTTTGGAAGGTTGGTTAAGAAAAGGAATTCTGAAAATTCATTATTATTGGTATAATTAAAATAATTCATAAAGCCACAGAATGAGTTCTCTAGCCCCAACCACTGGACCAATTTCGCAAATTTTCATTTCATATGAAAGCTTGTGGACCCCTAGATATTTCATCAACGGTCGCCTGCCCCATACATTTTCGAGAGAAAAACACTACTTCGGTGTATATTATCGAAGAGAAAAAAACCTCTACAGAGTTCCCTTGCCATAATCACTGTACAGATTTCGTCAATTTTTATTTCATATAAAAATTCATGACCCCTAGATACGTCTCCAATGATCACCTGCATCCCACACCCGACATTACCACCACTACCCTCCATTTCCGAGAGATAACGCAAAATAAAATTTGACAGAGTGCCCCATCCTCAATTACTGGACCAATTTCGTCAATTTATTTTGCTGCATTGCAAGTATACTTATTGGCTATTAATATTACTGGCGAACAGCTGGGCTATTAATATTTACTAGCTGAAGGCGGCTAGTAAATATTAATATCATTATGACTACTTTCAGCAAAATTTTTAATAAAGAATACTATATCATTGTGTTGGCCCGACACTACTTTGACCTCTTTACATGAAAAAATTCGTAGGTTTCGTTAACTATCTAAGATATTTTCAACTAACATATAAATTCTTCGTAATTTACATAAATTTCTGTATCAAAATACTTTTAGTTTCACTTTAACCATTAGTTCTCACATCAAATATTTTATCAACTATAAAATCATTCTCAAATTCTACTTAGTTATATGAAATCTCATCAGTTCTAATAATAAAAAAACCCACCAGTTCTAATAATCAAAAACACATCAATTCTAATCATCAAAAATACATCAGTTTACCGGTACGAATTTGATCAATTTTGTTTCACTCTGCGGTTTCTATTTTTTAAAAATAAAGGGAAAATAAAACAGAACATCAAAAATGTCTTCTTGCTGATCCGAATGATGGTTTACTTTTTCGAGATAAAATTGTTAATAATTAATTTGTTCTAAACAAAATAACCGAGAAAAAATGAATTCAATAAAGAAAAGCTTGTAATTAATTTCTTCTTACACAATTGAATGAATTACGGTTTGTAACTCTAGCTGCAAAACTAAAAAAATAAGAACCAGCAAATATAAACGTACTCTGTGTAAGAGGGGAAGCTTAATATTTTGAACTGATTGTTTAATTATGTTTTAGTAATTGAAAAAAATTAAATAATTTTCTTTCTGAAAAATAAGTTTTCAATATTCTTTATTCTTAATATTAAAGATTGCGTAAAATTCATGAATTGAAGACTTTCAGATATCTAATGACGTAATAAGAGAATTAACGCGTTTCCCACTGTAATAAAAACAATATCGAATCATAAAAAAACATTATAGAAATTTATCTTATAAGTGCTGCAGTAAATATATGTATCTTGTTTAATGCAGTGATCGAATTACTAATTAATAAATGGATGATATTAAGCAGTAGGGAACCAAACCGCCATTCCATGAAACCAGTTTCAGGTTCGTCTTACCTGTGTAGTTTTTTATGCATAACTGTACCTTTTATAATCATTTACAAAGCCGATTACTTATAAAGCAATAATTAATTTTAGAAAAATGCAGTATTAATTTTTTTCCATAATGTTTTGCGAAAACAGCTAGAGCTGAAAAATAGTATTTTTCAGATATGGGTCTCTATTACATAACTACGTCCAAGTTACGGTTTTCTTTTTAAAAATTATTTAATTAAGAGACCTTTAAAAATGGAATTGATTTGTATATTTCTTGATTCAATTTCTAATTATAATGGGATATATTTAACTTTTGCTTTTGAAAACTTCCTTTTTTTCATGATTTAACCTCTATCTTCATTAATCTTATATTCTTAAATTTCTCATTGATATTTTTAGACTTACTTCGAATACTGTAAATATTAATTATGTTCTGAGGAGTAATTGATGCAAGTTAATTTTAATTAAAGTTTAATTCAAAGACTAATCGTATATTTACTGAATGATTTTGTTATATTGTAAATCTAGTTTTACATAAAGGTTTTATGCTTTAAATGCTTTGTTTTATTGCTCTTGTTTTTAATTATCATTCCACATTTTAATTTCCATGATAATAATACTATTAGTAAAATTAAATAGGTAGTTTTTCCCCACTGCTTCTCCATTGATATAAGGTTGTTAGGAAAATAATGTTGGTTTTATATATTATTCGATTTTGCTACTTGTTTTCGAAATTAATATTTATTTTGTTATATTCATGTTACATACCATTTTTAAGTGCAGATTCCGCTCTGTATTTCTCTGTTCTTGGTGTTATTTATGCTACTGTTTTGTGTCCATTATTATTTGTAGAATTCATGATGAAAAAGAAGCAATTGCAAGCGATATTCTTGTACGAGTTCGAATTAGGACGTAAAGCAGCAGAGGGCAGTCGGAAACATCAACAGAGCATTCGGCCAGGGAACCACAAAGGAACGTTCGATGCAACATTTGTTTCAAAAATTTCGGATTACGGATGAGAATCTCGAAGAAAAAGAAGATCGGGGACGTCCATTGGCAAATGAAAACAACGAATTGAAGATGTTGGTCGAGGCAGATTCGCGCACAGCGATTCGAGAGCTTTCTCTAAAGTTAAATAAAAATAAGTTTAATATTAAGAATAAAGAACATTGGAAAGGTAGTTTCCAACAAGAAAATTTAATTTTTTTTTAAACTTACTAAAACAAAATTAAACAATCAGTTCGAAATATTAAGCTTCCTGTTTCAGGTAGATGGTGTTTATACGCAGCTATATTTGCTGGCTTTTTTGTGTTTCGTTCTGCTGCTAGAGTTGCAAATCGTAATTTATTCAATTATGTAGGAAGAAATCAGTTCTGGACCACTTCAGATAACTTGGAAAATCGAGAAAGATCGACAAATGGGTGAATTGAATGAAAATCAAAGATACCGCCGTTATGAAGTGTGATGATTTTGCGCAACAACATTGAACCATTTCTCGATCACGTTGTGACATGCGATGAAAAATGGTTTTCACATGACCATCGGCGGCGCTCAGTATAGTGGTTGGACCGCGGCGAAGTTCCACAATACTTCCGAAAGCCGAATCTGCACCACAGGAAGACAATGGTGAAGGTTTGGTGGTCGTCAGCCGGTCTGATTCATCACAACTTCCTGAATCCTGGCGTCACCATTACAGTAGAAAAGTTTTTTTAAAAAATCGACGCCATGCAGCGTAAACTGCAACGCATGCGCCCTGCAATGGTCAATAAAAAAGGTCCCATTCTTCTTCACGACAATGCCCGGCCACACTTGCACAACCGACGCTGCAGAAGCTAAACGAATTAGCCTACGAAACTCTGCCTCACCCACTATACTCGCCAGACCTCTCGCCAACCGCCTACCTACATTTTTAAGCACCTCGACCACTTCCTGCAAGAGGAAGTCTTCAATACTCGCGGTGCTGTTGAAAATACCTTCCGAGAGCTCATTAATTCCGAGACATTGGAATTCTTTGTTGATGGGGATATATAAACTTGTTTCTCGTTGGCAAAAATGTATTGGCTTTAATGGTTCTTATTTCGATTAAAGCATTTTATTCTGAGCTGATATATACAAGTTAAAAGGCATAAATTGACATTATTTTTTAGCAACCCTTGTCTTGATTAAGCCAATTGTTCATTGTTCTTTCCAGTAGTCCAAAAACGCAAAAGCTCATGTAGGACACATCTAGAGATTTAACAAGAAATGCGAGTTAAAGGCAGAAAATTGACACTTGTCTTTTCCTTCATTTTGACCAAAATTTCAATAGCGTATTTAGATGTATGAACGACTTATTTATCTTGATTGAGCTCTACTGCTGCATGGATGTATAGGTAAAGAGATGATAATTCTTCCTTAAATGTAGGCACTCAAACATTTTGATATTGTGAAGAATTGAATTGTATATTCTTTTCATCTCTCCTTAATTTTATTTTTCCGTTGTATTCAAAACTGGTAACAACCATAACTACCCTTACTAGAAGTTTCTTAAAATTCTTCGAACTTATGTTTACAAAATTTTTCCTTCTCCTTTGCGGTTAGAAGCGTGTGTCTTTTTTTTTTTATTCCAGTAGCTTATATATACCGAATGTTGCAGCAATATTTCATTTTTCAGCTTCTCATGCACAATTTTACATGAATTTCTACGGTCACATGTCTAATAAATATGAAATGACTTAAACTATACCTTTTTGGCTCTTTTTAAAGATAAATACGAAGGCCATTCTTTTTTTCAACCTCCGATCGAGACGCTAAACAAGCAGAAAAGTGGTCAGAGGTGGAGATGTGCGGTGGACGACTACGCCTGTCTTTCAACGAATGCCGACGTCAGCTGGCCAATTTGAGCTGAGCTGTCGGCACGTAAACATAGCTAGTAGAATTGATGCTCCCGCCAAGTGCAAGTTACGTAGTTTTATTCGCTTTCTTCAAGGAGAATGTTGGTTTCCGGAAAAAAGATCAATGAAGCTGTTTCTTGTTAGACTTTACGAGACTGCGAAGAGCCGTTCTGACTTCTGGTGATGTCCTCATTCATGACAACACCCGCCACCACAGTGCTGTTGTAACCCAGAAACTTCTAGAGCAGTTTAAATGGGACGTGTCTTATCACCCGGCGTATGGCCCCGACTTAGCAACCAGTGATTCATCACTTCCCTGAATTGAAGGACTGGCTAGAAGACCAAAGCTTCCAGAAAAATGACGAGATTCAAAGCAACGTTAAGGCTCATCTCACAAGACTGGCGGAAACATTCTTCGAAAGATGGGATCAAAAACCTGGTCCACCGATTGAAAAATATCTGATTCTTCACGATGATTATGTTGAAAAGTAACCATGTTTGAATATAATTTTTACTTGCTCGTATACGAAGAGAAAGTATTGTAATCGTCAAAAAATTCGAACTCGAGATTTTGAAAATTCTCCGCATTTTAGACCTCCCTGAGTCCGAAAAACACAATTTTTGGAATGATGTCTGTGTGTCTGTGAACACGATAACTCGAAAACTATTAGAGCTACGGGGATGAAATTTGGTATGTGGTCTTTAAATATAATTTGTAGGTTTCTATCAAATTTTGGACAAAATCCGTCAATGGGAAGTCTGTCTGTTTGTATGTCCGCGGTCATGCGAACACTATAACTCAAAAACTTGAATAGCTAGATGGATAAGATTTTGTACACAGTTTTATCATCATGAATGTAGGTCCGTATAAAATTTTGGACCAAATCTGTCAAAGGGTTGACTGTCTGTCGGTTTGTATAATTAACGGATTCTTTTCAAAAGTAATCTCCACGCGCATGTGTACTGGAAGCAATCTTCTGTGCATGCGAACTGAATTTCATTACGGAGTAGCGAATTAAGTCAGTTTGTCCTTGAGCCGTTAAGAGCGGAAAATCGGTACGTATCTGTTTGAATTTGATTCTTTACCTAGATATTTTTCATTCACTATAATGAAAAACCTGATAGTTATTGGATTCTGGGTAACAGTAGGTTCGAATTTTTTTAGCCACGCGGGAGAAGGGGAAACGGCAACATTTTGGGGAAGTATACGAGAAAGTTTAGGGGAGAACACTCCCGCTGGTTGGTAATAAATTCATTTTGTTCTCTACTCTTCTCTTTTTTTTATGGTCCATCAGAAGTTGAAAAAAACGGCCCTCTTATCATTATTTATTATTTTAATTACGGTTGAAACTGAGCAATATAATGGCTTTGAAACAGTTCGTTGAATAGGAAGATTTTATTTTAAAATTAAAGATCTTTCCTTAGAAGTTTCCGCATAAGTTCGCTTCCTTTTTAGATAAATTTTTGGAATTCTTTATTTTCAGCAACTCACAAATTTGTACTTGTTTTTCCTTTTTTATTAACTATAATATTTATGCTGCGTTTAGATATCCTGATTCTATGTTTTTTACAACGTTCTTGAATAACCAAATAGGAATATTCTTATCGGAGAAGATGAAAACATACCCTTCCTTTCTATCCATTATTTACTTATAAATGCCATTTTGTATTTTAAAAAAAGCTTTGTATTATTTGATTATGAGTGAGGCTCAAAAAATAATTCTGAAAAAATGGAACCGTTTTAAATGAAACAATAATTTATATATTCCAATAAAAAGCTTTCAATAAATGTTTGAACAGCCTCTATGGTGAGAAACCCTCTCGCTCTTTTGCTCATAATTAATATTCTTTCTACATGAACATTTTCAAAACTGCATTGAAAGAACTTATTATTTTTAATTTGGTTAACTTTTCTTGTTCCAATAGTAGTTTTACCACTTGTAAATTACTTTAAATAGCAACTCCTACGCACAACGTTATTTTAAAACTCTCTTCCAAATATGGCTAAAAAAGAGATTTGACATTCCTTACCTTGCAGCCATGCAGATTTGCGCAGTGTGGAAGAAATGACAAAACAACTTCGAATCTCGAAATTTTGATGAAAAATCTGCGTAAAAATAAATCTAGAATCCAAAACTTCAACTTAGCTAGAAGCAGTTTTCATTTTGCATCAAACTTTTCAATCAGCCTCTGGCATTCTGCGACGAAAACATTTTACGGTAAACCAGTGCCTGTTATTTTCGGATGTGACAAAAAAAATTATAATTGCAAGAGATTCCTGGGAAGTTTTGTTGAAAAGAATCTTCTTTGAAATGCATATCACCAACATATTAGTGAGATAGATATTTATGAAAACTTAATTCCAATTTTCTATATGAATGACGATAATAGGCTCAAAATAAGCCATATTGGTGGTTCCGATTTTTTTTATCCGAGCGGATTTTAAACCAAAGCATGTGACATAATAGTTCCTTAACCAAGGAATGTGTATTAACCTTATTTACGTATTAACAATATTTCATCAATGTTATTGCAATAAAATGAGTATTGCTTACCAGCAGATCAAAGCTATCGAGCATGCATGCACAGACGAAATGTCCCCCGTGAACAATGGCTTTTGGAGGGAAACCAGGCTGTGCCATTTAGGTGACTAAAGATGAAATGTGCTGTAATGTATTTTAGCATAGCATGAAAAATCGTGGAGCCTTCTTTATCAAGCATAATATATTTATTGGACGTCTTCCACGGCACAAACAAGTAAAACAAAAAATACACTTACATCACAAACGTTACTTCACTCATTGACATCGAATTGCATGTTCAATTCTCATTATTCTTCTCCGTTGCTAGGCAACGTTGGCAAAAGACAAATATATTATTGCTACTCTATTTTTATAACCTTTAGAAAAGAATTAATGCCAAACGATTTTTTTAATTAATTTCTTTTACAGCCAAGCGATATTTTAAAATTAATTTCTTTTATGACCAAACGATTTTTTTATCTAATTAATTTCTTTTCTTTAAATATTTTACTAATTCTACAAATATATATATATATTTTATTCGTTACGAATATTACAGTGCACAATTGTTCTTGTAAAACAACAGGGACATATTACGATGGGTTTGAAAGTAATTTTTATCCGGGAGTAATTTTAAAATGCTACTGGGACGTATATGTCCCGTTATTAGTCAAACGGTTAAAGCAAATCCGGTTGGGTGTCGTTTGTTTGTTTGTCCGCGTATATGTGAATGTGAATACACAAAAGCACAACAAAATTAGCCACTGCCATATTAATAATCTGTTGTGAAGTTGCTTCAGTTTTGTAGAATAAACTACACGCTCTTATGTACATTTTAAAGTAATGAACCCGAAATGTACAAAATGTTACCTCGTTTCTGACTGCCATAACTTCGCCCATTTTTTCTTTCTTTATTTCCCAAAATTCAATGCTATCAGAGCAAACGTCGTTGTCAAACATTATCAGACCAAATGCCGCTGTCAACGGATCCTTCCTAGATACTGACTGTCAAACATTAAGCGCACGCCCAAGTTTTAAGTGTCATAAACCTTTCTGTGTTTAAGTGCATCTGCCAGTCCTGCCTTGAACATTTTCATATTATGTTTATCAACGGTGCTCTCAAAAGCTTTACTTCCCCCATTTTCGACGTGTTTGCGGTTTAAGTAAACACCACGTAACGTGCCAAGTGTATCCGGAGCGGTGAAATAACATACAGCCGCAAATAATAAAAATCGGCGTCGGTAAATACAAAAATACAGCTCCCTTGCCGGTTATAGATAGGGTGGAAGAAATTCTCAGTACCTGCCATATGCCGAACATCTGCCTTTCCAAAATAGATTTATCAGCAACAGTTCTTTTTGAAAGATTTTTAAAAGAAGTAATTTCTGTGTAAATGCTGCTGCCGCTGTTTAAAAACAGCGAAATTTTAGAGTCAAAGGTAATCATTTAAAAATAGTTTTCTTAATCTGCTTTATAGTGAAATATTATTATTGAAATCTTAGTACAATGATAAATAAATGTAATAGAGGGTGGTTAGAATTGAAGTATCGTTGTTCAGAACACTGTGGATAAAACAAAAATAAAAAAGAAAGAGAGATTCATATCTTTAGTCCGAAACACTGTAGTATGATATTGTCTTAGACTTGATTTCTCTGTCTTGTTTTGTTTGGCTTGACTGTATCAGCCGTTGCATTCGACACATAACGATTTTTACGCCACGCAGTTTATAGAAAGAAACATTATCATGCTAATAAAAGCGAATTATAATAAATCAGGATTCATGGCTAATATCTACCAAATTTCTTCACTCTGCGTGTTTTGGCCTTGAGGATAGGGCACCAGACCGATACTTTTTGATCACACCACGTATAGAGATGATGCATTAAATAAAACAATAGTTTTCTATGTATTAGAGAGATATGAGTTATAGTGAACAGTTCTGTTCAAAAATTAAATCATTTCATTTATATATATATGTGACGTTAACCGTTAACTGTCAACCACCACAGCCGTGTTCACGTCAGCACTTTTAAACGATGTTCAAGCCGCGTGCGTTGCGTCTGTTTCCTTTGCCTCTTCTCTAGTGGATTATTGGGTGAGTCTTGACACTTCTTTCTTCATTTTTGTTTTCCTTTGTTGGTTATGAGGTTGGGTTTCATGTGTTTTATTTCAAATGGACCTGAGCTTTTTATTTTTATCATTTTTATTTCTACTTTTTTTCAATTGGACTCTTATCTCTTAGCTTTGTTTCCTTATTTCAAACTATGGTTTTTGTTCGGTGTTCCGGGAAAACAAACTCTTTTTAGCATTATTGCTAGAGTTTGTGATTAGAAAACACCGAATTTATTTATATTTACGCCCGTTCGTGATTTCCCTTGCTGATGACGCGTCCCGGACGTTAGCGTTTTGTTTCTTTTGTTAATATATATATGTATATATTAATTCCTAAAACAACGGGTTATTAATGTAAGTAATATCTTCCCTGGGCATATTCCAAGTCTTGATAATTCTGTTACGGAGCAAAATCTTTTTTAAGTTGACAAGGTTATAATATTCAAACAGTTCTCGAACCTTCTGAATAGGTATTAGTTTGAATTCTAAAATTTTTGCCTCAAAACACCAAGACTGAAGATGAAGTGGTTTCTTTCTGCATCAACGTGACATTACAAAATGAAAAATGCATATCACAAAAACTTCCATTTCTTCGATTATTGACATGCCTATCAGTATTTAAAAGCAGAGGTCGCATGAATTCAATTACATTTAAAACATTTCCAGAACATTTAAAATAATTTTACGTCTAACTAATTCTTAACTTTTGAGGCAAAAAAGGGCTTCATTCATTACATTGTCTTTATTTTGATTTAATCTGTTGTGCACAATCCTTCTAAGTGAAAGTTAATTTGGAACGTGAAATCGGGACTTCAATTTATTCTATTTGTTTTTTTGTTTTTTACTTCGCCAAAAAGAATTGTTAGTCCTGAAAGTTCATTTGCTGCTGTTGCATTTTACTGGGGTTGCTAGGGTGACTTATCTCTTCGAATGTTATTACTAGAACGAAGAAGGAAAAGAGATTGGTCGAAAGTGGAACAAAATATTTTTTATCTTCTTTCTCCTTTTGCATTTCTAATTTATTTATTGCGAAAATCGGGGAAGGAACTTGCTTAATTGGATAGTTTCCAGGTCCAGCGCAATCCTACACATACAGACATAAAGCAGAAAAAAATAACTGTTGGATTTTCTGTTCGAAATAATTACTTAATTGTTATTTCGCACTTAAAGGAAATGCAATCAAGGAAGGAGATAAAATTTTTGGTTAAACTAATTAAGAAAGTTCTCGCTGTGCTAATCGGTGCTAATTTTTACACACTTGTGACACGATGGTATTATTTCGCCTTTTTCCCAGTCAGCTCTCCATGATTTAATGCTCACTGTTCGCCAGTTCAGCTGATGAAGCTCAATATGAATGATAGTCAGGGTCTTAGGGAAGTTGTTCTAGCGAATGACAGATACTTAAATTATAAACAGACTAACCCTTAAAGGTCAGATTTTTTAAAAATTGATTTAGAAATCTATTTTGACTTTCATTTCTTGAATAAAACGTGGGAAAAATACTTTATAAGAACTATTTTGGTATAGTATGGTTTAGGGATAAAAACCAATTTATTACCAACTGATAACAATGGGCTTCATTTCAGAAAAAAATATCCTTGATAAAATTCTATAATGTTAAACAAAAATGAATTTTATTCTCTCTATATATAAAAGGCAATTCTTGTGTGTGTGCGTGCTGCGCGCTTGTTTGTGTGTGCGTGTGTGCGATGTTTAGACATAAAATATTGCACTTACAACTCTGAAATTTGGCACACAGGTAGTGCTAATGGTAACTCAAAGCACCTCTAAGCCAGATTTTTAAAATTCAATCTAGAAATTTTTTTTATTTAATATGTTGTGGTATTTGGAGTGATTTTTCATACTCATTTCTCCGTTGCACTTTTTTCTGATAATCGTATGAAGAGAATAGATACACCATAAGAAAGTACAAGCAAATCCCGTTCTAATGAAGTTTATTTTAAAAGTATAAAAGTTTGATTTAAATGAAAAAGTTGCCATACAATATTTTCTCTAATTTTAATAAATTTTAAAAAAATATTTTTGTTATAATTTACAACAATACTGCTCATTGTTGCAAGGCAATTCAAACCATTTTCATTGTTTAAACAAATGTTTAATTACGTGTTTCTCTTCCATTGTTGAAAGATGATTTAATATCCTATTACATTTTGCTTTCATAATTTATTTCACCAAAATTTTATGGATTGTGTAAGCTAAGCTCTTGTCGTGATGTATAATTGGATCAAATAATATGAAAGGGTGTCTGTTACTCAGTAGTTAGAATTTTGAGCACAAATATAATATGTATTATTATATGAAATGCAATATGCCAACATTAAATTTCAACTTTAAAAATCACAATTGAGAGAATACTTGAAATCACAAAGGCAATTGATTTAGACTTTAGAAGTAAAAGGATCACCACACTATGATTAACTTTAAATGTTTTATAGCCAATGGCCAAAAGAATAGCATTGCGTTGTGTATGGTTAAAATTTTAAACTTCTAGGTTCAACATATAAATCTAAGTAAAAATGTCAGATCAGATAAATTCCTCAGGAATCAGTGTATTGCGAGATAAATTATTGACAAAAACATATCCTTTTGGTTTTCTAAGGTTAACGTTTATTTAACATTTGACACAAAAATAAACCATACATGTAAGAAGATTCTTGAATATTCAGTAGATATAACGTAACGTTAAATTTCAAATTTAAGAGGGGGGCCCCACCTCACTAGTCAAATAACAAGAATAATGAACACATCTGATCATAGTTGCTCAACATATCAAAAATTTGGAGTATGTAAATAAACATATTTAAATAGATGTTATGCAATCAAATCTCCAAACAACAACAACACATGAAATAATCAATTTGGATTAGAATTCGTGCAATTTTATCATCATGTAATGTTACCATCAAATTTAGTAACAATGCAATTAGTAGAGTTCTTTCATCTAAGCAAACATACAATTATTACCATTAAAATTTTCTGCTACTTAGAAATTTTACTACTATTATTTAGCACCAGGGAAAATTAATGACTTTTATATTTAAGTTAACACTAAGACCTATTCAAATGAGTACAGCAATCAAAACTCTGCAATTAAATTCAGAAATCAAAGTATTACAATTAATTTTATCAATCTAAACTACACAATTGAGAATTCCTTAAAATTTCATTCTTTTAATTTTTACACCATGTTAATTTGTGTTCAAATCCTGATCTTAAGAAAGAAACACTTTTATAAGTTATGCATTAAGAAAATTAATTCCTAAATTTAGCAAAGAAGTACCACTTATCACTGTTATTAATATTAAGATTGAAATTAAGCAAAATAATAAAGAATCCCTACATTTAACTTATGCAGCTGAGCTACATAAAAATTGAACTATAACATCCCTTTTTAAATTTTAAGCTCTCAAAAAAATAACTCAAAGATATAGAGGGTACTTAGCTTGGCTGGGGGGTTTGGAAACAATCACTGGGAACTGGGGGAGGACGTCGATTCATCGCCGCTGGAGTTTTAGGGCTTTTGCTGGATAGTTCATGATTTGTTGACCGCATCTAGTAGCCGAAGCACTAATTGTTCATTCCGCACTAAATTTGGAAGAGCCAGGCTTGGCACAAGATGGTAGCGAAAGCGCCGTTTCAAGAAGCCCTTCATTAATTTGTTTTGCTAGAAGATGTTGTGGCGGGTATCTACATCGCATATCTAGCTGGCATTTTCTGGCATCTGAGCTCCACCGCCTTTAGCCCAAAACCGAATAATCGTCCTCTGGATCCCACAACGATGCACTGGCGCAGGTTTGTCCCGTATGTCTAAGTAGCCCCAAACAAGTCTGGCCGAATTTCACTATAAGTTGAATGCAACATCACCCACCATAACTCAGCTCTTACGTGGATCAAAAGTGCTGGGCGTTACAAGAGCATGCATATGCTCAACTTTCCGGTTGCCATACTGATTTCAGCAAAACCAATGTCTTCACTTGACACCATCTGCATATTTACTCTCCTGCTCCCAATTTTGATTCCAAGACTCTTTCTCACTTCTCGCTCTCTATCTATCTATCTTTCTCTCTATCTCTCTCTCTGAATCTCCCCAAGAAAAAACTCCTATAATCAGCCCCTTGGCTTCCTTAACTCGCCAAAGAAAACCCTATGTTTCAAGCCTTTTCTAAAATTCACATTCGTCCCACTAACAGTAACCCCTTAACAAAATCTCGCCAAGGTCAGCCTAATCTGCAGTTAATTTTTATCGCCAAAAAAAGTGCAAACAGTCAGGCCCCTCCCCAGCAGCAAATCGGTCAGTTACTGGCCAAAATTTCCCCCCACGAAGACAGGACATCCAATGGAGGCTTCGTTTTGACTCCGAACGGTAAAAATAACTTCCCTTTAACTCCGGACCAATATAACGTGATTTATTTCCTGGCACTACACTGGAAGGAGATCCCTTGTTAAATCCCAGGACACTCACAGCAGGGGGGCCACCGGATGTCCACTCATCTCTCCCTTTAAATGACCCTCAGGATCGAACAATCTTCTCAAAACGATAACTTTTATACATAGATCTTGGATTCGAATGCCAATTAACGGTGCTCGGTCAAAAATGGTCAAAACAGGATGCGTCCAGTTATTGGGCCATCTGGAATTTTTTTCTAGATAACAAGTGACCCTCTCGTGAGAAAGTGGATTTTATTTCGAATCCCAGATGTTCAAAATGTGCAATGCCTAACATGAAAGGGATTTCGCACGTGCAAGATGAAAGAAAGGGGGAGAGGAACAAATCTCACATCACGAGGGAGAATTTCCAAAGTGTTGTTTCTTAAAACCAGGACTTGAATAAAGAAATCAAAATAGCAATAGCATACGGCTTTTTGGCAGTAAAATTCTGCAATGCAGGGCTACGTTAAAAATTAAATTAAACTTCATGCAAATTTATTTTCTAAAGAACATAAATAATTTTGAGACTGTGAGATGAATTAATTTTTAAAGTATATAAATAATTTTGAAAGTGTGACATGACACTCTCTGAGATATTGCGTATATTAATCTATACTTATAAAAGGCGATGTTTGTGTGTGTATGCTATGTTTTAACTAAAAATATTGCACCTACAGCCTTGAGATTTTGCACACAGGTAGTCGTAATGGTGACTCAATGCACCTAGAAGCCCTAATTTTAAAATGCATTCTAGAAAAAAATTTTATTTAATTTTTGTGTCCGTTTGGGTGATTTTTCGCACGTTTTTGGCCGATACATCAGAAAAGATTATCATAGAAAACCAATCGATGCACCATTAGATAGAGAAAACAATTACTGTTTTAATGACTTCCCTTGAAAATGGTCAGAGAGTCTACTTTACGACATAAAATGCTGCTTAACGTGCCCAAGCACCTGAGGAAGCAACATTCGCACCTTTCTTCAGACTTTGCACCCAAAATGAGTTTGCACGCACCTTATTGCACAATGAAGTACCCAAGTACTACACTTTGAACAATGGAAACAAGACATGGCAACGTCGAAAACAAGGACAGGCAGAAGCAGAAGTGCTGCAAGGTGCTGGAAGAAGCAGACGTAAGATCCAGCGATGCTCTTGGGCGGGTGTACATTGTCCATCCAATCCATAGACGAATATCAAAGAAATTAGATTTGTCTTTATCTTTTCAGGTATATTGGTCCATTTGAAATCATTCAAAATTTCATTCGGTTTTCATTCTTTAACATTTTACGTGGTTTATAGGAATCATTCTTATAAATCCTAAAATTATTTTTTTAAAAAAAAACTTCATTTTATGTCATTCATTCTGGGCTTTTTTTGTGCGCTTACTGCTAGTAATTAATAATACGGATAAGGAATTTCCTTCAACATTGTAAAATAAAGCATGTTATATTCAAGCGTACAAACAAAGCAAAAAAGATGCAACCGCAAGTGAAAAACATAAATTTATTTTTTTCAGCAGCACTCAGGTCATCTATGTGTTGTAAATTGATTTAATAAAATTTTCAATATGTATCCTATTGGCAACAACAGGCATTAGAGCTTTAGTCTTATTCTCAAGATTTTAGAAGACAAAATTTTGTATGTTGCTTAAAGGGTATTTTGCTACTGGGCATTTGAGAGTTAATTACATTTGTTTGGATATAAAACAGTTGCTTACGTTGAATATTTTACAATGAAACTAAAATCGAAATGTTTTTGAAATTATTGTATGAGAAACTCCAGTACACTTCAAAGCCAGCTGACAACGGGAAATCCACTGATTTAATAGAAAAGTTTCGACGGAAAGGGAAAAAATCATTAATTTAGAAAGTGAGTAGATTTTCAATGTGAAATATTAAAAATGCAAACGTAAGTTGCATTCAGAATTGATAATTAAATAAGATAAAAAGGGATTTAGAAAATTAAAATATTCAGTTTGCACTGAAACAAAATTAAAACGAGCGTTTCTATTAGTCCTCACACACATCACAGGGAATCCTGATTCTAGCCCTACATAATAGAGAATTCCGACTCTAGCCCTACATCATAAAGAATTCTGACACCTAAGAAAATTTCCGAAAAACTCTCCGAGTAAGAGAATATAGAAAAAAAATTGTTCTTACTTCCAAACAATTTTAAATTAAAGAACTCTACGCTATAATTTTCATTTGATGTTCCAAAAGTCAAAAAGACGTACAGACACTCACTCTAAAATTGAATAAAACTAGAAAAAATCCTTGAGTATATACAGCAAAATAAACCGCTAAAACTATTTTTAATATATTAGTAACAATAAATGTGCAATAAAGTTGCGTATTTATATTCACAGCTGTATATATTTTTGGGTTTTACATAATTCAGAAAATAATTCACATGAATCTCTGATATAAAAATATATTTTAATTTCAATATGCTGATGAGAAAACATAATAAATATTCGTTACACACTTAAGACAAGTTATTATTATTTTTTTCGTTTATTTTCTTCCATCCAGTTCTCCATGAATTAATGCTCACTGTTCCCTAGACTGATGAAGTTCAATATGAATGATTGCCAGGTTCTTTGGGAAGTTGTTCTAGCGAATGACAGATGTCCTGATGACAGAGTACAGACAGCTTAATTATATTTAACCTTGCCGTCGCTGTTTGTATTATTGGACTTCCTGGTTGCTATTCCAGTTGTAGCTGAATCGTGATCCATCAGGAGCTGGTTTTGTAAAGAAGATTATGTTTCTTGGAAATAAAAATTGTTCCCTGTCGTTTCAATGGGATGAACCTGTTTGCTATGTCTTTATCTAAACTGTAATTTCAATGCATTTGTCTCTTCTAGGTAATCATACGCTAGATGATTTAACGTTAAGAGAAACTTATCAATAATGCATGCTTTTAATCTTGCACGGATATTTCGATGGTCAAGCAATTAAATATTCTGTAAGTGGTTAATTGAAGAAAAATAAGAACAACAACAACAAAAGAAAAGCATAAAAATATACTTTTGTGATATATGACTCCAAATGAATAATTCAGGTAAGAATATTTTGATTCGATGGTTAGTATTGGAATTATAAGACAAGATGTAAATTACCTTTGTTTGTATTTTGCATTCATAATACCAAATGCTGTGATTGATTCCACTGCGATTAATTTGTTATTCATTACATCAGAAAAGTTAAACACTGGCAAATTGTTTTGAACTTTATAAGTACAAAGAAAAAAAGATACGACAATAGCATCTTGAAAGTAGGTCTAAGATTTATTAATAGTTAAAGAAATACTTTTAATATTTTAAATCTATCTGCAGAAAACGTTCATTTGAGAATATCTATGAATATTAATTATAAAGTAACTATTATCTTTTAAATATATTGTTGCTTTTGGTTTTGTGTCTTACTGAAGTAAAAATCCATTACGTTCCGAAACTTGATTAAGCGCATGCATTTTCTGAAAATCGCTAATTAAAGAAATTTGTACTCTTAGAAACATATTGAAATTGTTCGTTTACTTTCAGGTATCAGAATAAAATCTGTAGTTGTCCAAATGTACTCATACGTAGGAGATCGAAAAGTTACCAATCAGACACGTAATCAGATCGAAGTATAAGTTTACATGTGTACCCTACAGATCAAATGTAGATTTGAACAAAAGAGATCAGTCTATAAAATCAAGTTCAATGTGTTTATCTAATGTGTATCTGAAGATTCGAAGATTTTAAGATGTTGACCAGATTTTTAAATACCGAACCACGGCGATAAGACTCCTATAACAAAAGTACTCTTTGATAGTCTAAATTAATAGCAAGTAAAACAAAATTTACTCATGTTACAACGTTATTAATTTGTACTAAAAGCTCTAGATTTTAATTTTATCATTTACATTTTGAGATTGTATCAGATTTCTCATACTTAATCCTGTTGACAGTGTATTACCATTAATACCATCTCTACCAAATTAGTTTCAATAAACCAATAATATAATAGATTTTTCTAAAGCGTCTAGATCCTCCATTTCATCATTGATTATTAGTTAAAATACATATTGGAATACCAAATTGTGTTTCATACTGCGGCTATTTGCTCTTAAACAAATAGCAGTTTTTTATTGTAATTTTACTTAATGTTTTTCATTTACATGGTCATGTTTCCAGAAAATTGTAATTTATTATTTGCAACATAATTATAATCCGATTTTTAAATAAAAATAAAACCTTCTGAAACGTATTTATAAAATATTCTCACAAAATTCTGTACATATACAATTTTCGCTTTCATGTTTTTACAATATACAATTAAGTACATAACTTTAATAGAACCACTTCATGGAAATTGTACATGGATTTCTCATGGCTAGAAAGTGAAATATGTTTTCACTAGCACCATCCATATTTAATTTATCCTTTCCGATTTTTATTTATTATAGATCGAAACAAATTTCCATTCATTATCAGATGAGATTCCAAACAACGTCTAACAAAATATATGCATTCTCTATAAAGGTAAGGCCACGCATTTCAAAGTTCTTGAGTGAACAGATACTAAATTAACTGTACGCCAACATCCATAGCAGCAGGAAATTAGATTTTAATGGCAGATCACTCCACGAGGATACCTCCAGCTAATGAATTACATTGCAACTCGCGTCCGACAGCGCAAGAGAGTCGGACTGTTGCCATCGCATCGTCCATAATATCAGTAATGATCTTCGTCTGCGCTTCCGTTTGGGTTTAGACTTTGGGCAAACTCGATAACCTTTCATTTAATGGAAAGTGACAGGGAAACATCCTCTGTACTCATGTAGAGTGGTGTCTCAGGGCTGGAGATGAAATGAACTGGGCCCCGCTGACAATTACTGTTAAGATCTCCCCGCACGACGTAAATCTTGGGGTTGCAGATGCATTTCTCCGAATTTTGGTGACAGGGCACTGATAAGAACTCCCACCATCTTTCGGAGTTTGCTTTCGAAAGTAATGGATGGAGACGTATTGCGAATAAAATGGTGGGGATGAATTTCTGAATGTTTCTTGTAAGATTGAGAGAATAAAAGTGATATCCGCGGGTAATATTTGGATACTATCTACACTTGATAACATTTTTGTGAAGTGAATTATAATTAAGTTACAAGATAAGATTGGGGGGGGGGGATTTTATTGAGAACAAAAAGTTCTACAGAGGTCGCTGAAGTATACATGGAAAACGAGAGGACTGTTCTCTCCACCCCTTTTCAATATACTTCAATGACATGGAACGTTTTGTGATTGGCTTCGTAGAATAATGAAGATAATCAGAATACATTTCAGAACAGTACCTCTTTACGCTTACTGAATGTGTTGAAAATTTTGTACATATGCACAATTTGGCGCCAACACCGTATATCAAATTCCCTTGGTCTAACTCATAGTGTTTTGAGTTATTGTTTTTACATACACTAGGAAAGACAAACGGAGAGACAGTCTACCTGCAGACGGATTTGCTCCTGAATAGACATTAAAATTTTGATGTAAAAATCATAGGCCAAAATTCATTCCTCTACCTCGATGCATTTCTCAGTTCTTGTGCTCAAATACACACGGACAGACAAACAGGCAATCTGTCGATCCTATAAAGAATTTGGTGCAGATTTTGTAATTTTGTTGGTAACTTTGAAACATTACCTAGATGAATGTACAAACATAGAATTGTTTATTCTCAAATTCGTGTCAACAAATTTCTGATTTTAAGCATTTGATAATAAGTAAAAATTATTCCCCGATTCATATAAATCTATCAACGGTGTCTCAATTATTAAGATCTATGGAAAAAATGCAACTTACAATTCTAGCAATAAAACAATATGCCAATTTTCATATCTCTACCTTGTTGGTTTTCGAATTCTCGCGTTCCCATACACACGGATGGACATACAGGCTTCTACTGCCTGTTGAAATGATTTTCCTGATAGGACTTCGGGAAAATTTCTATATACATTCTTTGATCATGTTCTTTATAACCCAAAACCACCCCTTCCTTTGAAAGTTTTATATAAAGGCTTTGTCCGTATTCTCTTGTAAACACGATAACTAGAGCAATTCCTTTCGGATTTGAACCGGAAAATAATGCTCAGAAAGTTCTAGAGAGGTTCAAATTCTCGGCCGAGTTCGTGGATGGGCCATCCAGTTCAAACTGGGCGGAAATAGTGGGAGGCTGAAATTTTCATTTCCCTCCAGCTTCCTTGTGATCGAAGATATTAAGATAATTCAAATTGGTTAAATTATGGCCTCATCATAATGAACAGCTTTTGTCCCGAAAGAGTTTTGATAGCTGCAGTTGCTTAAAAGTTATCGGCTGAAAAGTGATTTATAACCCCTAACTTCTCCTGCTTTTTAACCTATTCATGGGGCCCCTCACTGGAAAGCTCTCATCAGTTTCATTCTGTTCCACCAGTTATGAAATAACCATAGCTTCAAACCTTTTGAAATTAGAGGAATAAATGGTGGAAGTGAAGAAATCTCCTTTTCCTTTTATCTCCAGACACAAAGAATCAACCTTCGTCCTCTGGCTTATCGATAGGTTTTTCTTCCCCTCTTTCACATTCGAAATAAAAATATTGATATCTAGTTGATAATATTATACCGAATTAAATAGCATTGACTCATATTTGTTAAAAGAAAAAAAAAGTGCTATTCATCTAGAAACAGAAAAACCAGTACAATTCCGGTATTTTTTTTCTGGAAAGAAATCGTTCAGTTTATTCTCTTTGCAAAACCGTTTATTTTTAACAATTTACCAATTTTATTTACCCACTAATGCTGCGAAGTATAATTTCAGACTATACACCTAATTATTGTCAATTATACCGATATATTATGCAAAATTATGCAAGAAGAAGAATATTTAATTTGAATCTAATGCTAGATCGTAATACAGATATTAGGCGATAGAGCATGAGAATTTACTAAACTATAATATCACAAATATGCGATTATTATAGTGAAATAATATCTGAGAGACCTTCAATATAATAGGAACGATTGTATCATATGCCTTCAAGCATCCATACCCCACAAAGCTCGATTGCATTAGTATTTGAACATCACATGGAACAAATGGCTAAATTGGATTTGAAGTATGTTTATCATTCATGAAGTTGTTAAAGGATTTTGGTAAGCCCATTGGCATTAAGGTAATTTCTAATAAAAGAAAAGTATTTATCAGTATTCGGTTGTTTATTTGTTATTTTGTTCTAGACAGAAAAAAGTAATTTTTAATTATTGATAGTTATGATAATTAATGCCAAAGCGCTTGAATAAACAACATGAATAAATAATGTTATTCATCCGAAAGAAAATATGGAATTCATAAGTCTTTCAGTTTGTGACGCGATTTAAGAAAGGAAATAGAATTACGTGAAGATAGAAATTAAGGATTGAATGAAAATTAATCAAGTTATAGAAATTCTAGACTAAAAGGAAAGGCATTAAAACTAATCTTATTTTAATAAAGCAAAATTGAAAAACGATAATTTGAGCAAGAAAAACAGCAATCAAAATTTTCGTAAGACATTAGTTTAAAACACATTAAACTAATATTTATTTTAAATAAATATTCTGATCCAATTTACAAAATAGGAATTAAAATAATATTAAATTCCCTTTCCTTTCTTTCTAAGTGATATTTCTAAACGTTATAAATTATGTAATAAATTAGTTAATTTTTAAAATTTGAAGATGAGATGAAAATTTAATAAATAAACACATTTTTTAACTTTTAGAAAAATATTTTTATCCATACGTTAATTTTTAATGTCCTTTTTCGAATTTATTTTGCTTAAAAATTACAGAATCAAAAGTGTAGGAATGCACCTTGTAAAAGAAATGTCATACTGAAGAAAAGTACCCTCTAATTTATTTTCTTTTTTATGCTTTATTTATAATAAACATTTATGATTTGAGATTAATTTTGTTTTACTAATCAAAACAGAAATAAAAGTGATACCGTAAAAAGTTTATTGACTATAATACATGCAAAATTTCAACAGAAATAATCTCCTTATAACCGAATATCGGCTGATCCGAACAATTATAAACTTCAGGTAGAATATAGAAAAGAAAATAATTGTTTATAATGAATTCCGTTTTGATTTACGGGAGAAATTTCTATTTATTGATTATAATACAAGCAAAATTTCCACAGAGATAATCTCCTTATAACCGAATATCGGCTGATCCGAACAATTTTTCACTTCAGGTAGAACACAGAAAAGAAATTAATTGTTTATAATGAAATTCGTTTAGATTTAGGGGAGAATTTGCTATGTATTGAAAGTTGGTTTTCTTCACATGCATAATTTTAACAGAAACGAAAAAAGCGATTACTTTTTAGTAGATTTTGTGAATGTTTACAGAAAAAATGAAGAAATAAAATGCTTTGCTAGATGAAAACAGTAAAGGATTCAGTATATAGCAATTTTCTGGCATGTTACAAGACTATACATAAAAAGAATTGAATTTTCAAATATATTATAAGAATTCTAGCTCTATATAATTTGCCTCTATAAAAATTCCTTTTATTATTATCTTTTTATGAATATGATTCTCCATTTCTGATTTCTACAAATTACATACGACCAAACTATGAAGAAAATTCAATTACTTTTGTTTATCGATTTTGGAAAATATTTTATCTTTACATACTGTACAGCTGTATATTTACTGTTCAACTTCTTTTAATAGAGGCCAAAAAAGTACGATTATTTACATAATTCATCAAATAAAATTTTCATTTGGTAACTTCCCGCAACTATTACAGCAAGACTTACAATTTATTGCAACTAAAAACGGTGGGAGGTAATCAGTAAAACGGCTTTTTTATGAAGATATTGAAAATTCAAGAACTAAAAACCTCAATCTGCAGCTTTTTAAATAATAAAACTGGAAACGATAGCAAATGAAAAACTGAAAAACATTTGCTGAATTGCCGAAATCAAATGAAAAAAAAACATTCTGGTGAAACACATTCAGAAACATTCTGAAAACTAAAAAAACATTTGTTGAATTGCTGAAATCAAATGGAAAAAAGCATTCTGGTGAAACACATTCAGAAACATTCTGAAAACTGAAAACAGTCTGAAAACTGAAAAACATTTGCTGAATTGCTGAAATCAAATGCAAAAAAAAAACACTCTGGTGAAACACATTCAGAAACATTCTGGTGACACGAAAATAAAATGTTGTCGTTAGAAATATATAAATCCATGTAAATAACTGAAAAACATGTTTTGATATTTATCATTTAAAATCCAAAAATTCATTAGCAGGGCGAAATTCAAGAAGAATCATTGAAGTAGTTAAAGGTGCAAGAATTCCTTTTTTCATACAGACAACCTGCAACCACTTTTTATTGTAATTACTTTGTAATGAATCTTTTTCATTTCACTACGTCTTCTAATTATAGCCATCCCCTAGATTTCCTTCGGCGCACTTTGTGAACCCATCATAATAAGATGGCGAATCGAATGTATTAATTCAAAACAGCTTATTCATTAAGTGCTGCGAACTCCTTACTACACTTCCTTCGAATCAAAAGCGCAATATCCTGCTCGAAAATAAATCGTGCATATCTCATCCCGGATTAGCAACAAAGAGGCTGCAACTCCGAGTAAGCAATTAGCCATCAGCTTCAAAAGGACCGACCGATTGAGAGTGGGCCCGCCAAGGATTTGGCTTAAGTTAAAAGCCACTGATTTGTGGCTCAAGAGTCAAGACTTGTAAGCAGATAGCCATATTTGTCCATCATCGTATCATGACTTTTGGATATCAGATAAGAGAAAATAGGAGACTTGAGCATTTCTCCACTTTTCGCTTTCTCGTATACGAAATAAAGAAAAAGAGAGTATTGTTATCGACAAAAAACTTGACCTTGACGTTCTGATGAATCTCCACATCTCAGAACTCCCAGAATCTGAAAAAAAAACACTTTTGGTTATGTCTCTTTGTGCACGATAATTCAGAAGCTCATACGGAGAAGATCTGGTGGATCGTCTTTAAAACCAAAATTGTAGATATGTATCAAATTTTGGAGGAAATCCATCAACGGGAAGTCTGTGTGTCTGTCCGTTCATGTGGAAGTGAATGCGATTGCTCCAAAACTCAACAAGCAAAAGGATTAATGAAATATAATTCATAGTTGTATCACCAGGATTGTAGAGTGCATCAAATTTTGGACCAAATCCGTCAAAGGATGACTATCTGTTGTTTTGTCCATTCCAGAGTATGTACGCGTTAATTCAGAAACGCAACATGCTGTATAAATGAATTTTGGTTTATGGTCTTGTCATTATAATTGTAAGTCTGTCAAATTTTTGACCCAATCGGAAAAAGGGAAGAGGTGCAAATGCATACTCGACTCGCTTCACTGTATTACGAAGCTTGGCACAAAACGCCCCATATTGTGGAAGTATTCGAGACAGTCGAGAGGAGAACACTCCTGCTGGTTAGTTTTTGATGCCCCAACTTTGTTTATTATCTTTAATCATGTTACCTTCCAACTGATTTCGAATTTTAAATAATAAATGCCAATATACCTTTCATGTTACTTATACCTGCTTTAAATGCATTTAAGGGTAACATTTTATTATTTTTTAACACCCAATTTTTCATATCTGTCACAACCATCCAGGCATCTAATGACATTTCTTGAATTTTGTCCATATTCCAATGACAATTTGAATTTGAAATAACGGCCATCAAAATATAATCTATGTTACTTTAAAGTGATGAGGCATCCCGGATGAGCCAAGACAGTCCGGATTTTGGAATCTTTGTATTGGATTGAAGCAAATGTCCCAGATTTGTCCTGAGTTTCAATAAAATGTTCATTCTTTTCACTTTTGAAGCAATTAAAAACTGGAAACAAGATAATTAATCTTTATTTATTTAGCTTCAGAAGAATTCTCCTTTCCACTCTTTAGTGTGTATGGCATATAGTAACTTCATTTTAGTGAATAATTATAGTTCAGTTGATTTAGAGTAATAGTCAGTAATTCCTTTGAATATTATTACATTCCTTGTGTAGTCTCGTGCTTTCATTAGTGTCAAAGATTAAGCCATCAGGCGTCTCAGATAAACCGTGTTAGTTAACCAGGTCTCAGCTTACTGTTTCGGCTTGACATCTTTTAAAATATTCTCCTTCATGATTTTTAATTATAGAATATAGTCACTCTATTTTAATGATTATTCCCATTTCCATGTCATAATTCCTTCTAATGTATTTGAATTTCTAATGTAGGCTCGTGTCATCATAAGTGCCATAAGTTAAAAGATGTATATGTTTAGCTGGGAATGTACCAGCTATCCAGTGTTAAAATTCAGGAAATCTGGCTACCTTTAGTTGCTTATATGTAGATATTTCACTATCTTTAATTGTGGCGATTTATTTTCGCACTAACAAAATGTGCCTTTTCTTGCTTGCTCTTCCAAAGGTTTTTTTTATGCTTTTCCTATATCTTTTCTTGTGTCGTGGACGAGGTGGTCTGGTAAAAAGGTGTCGGTTACAGGATTCGAAGGTTCCAAGGTCGAAAACCGATTCCACCAAAGATATTCCGTATCGTGCATGTTGACCTCCCCTATTAGAATAAGACGCTCTCGACAATATTCATACGATATCTTTATGATGTTGTGCGGCATTCAGAATATCGTAGCAACATTATGGAGATATCGTAAAATATTTTGCGTTAAAATGGCTGATGCACGTTAAATTTGTGGTAGAGGGTTTAACGTTCTCCCGCTGGTATGGCATGGAAGTTTGAAACGAGGGGAGATGAAATGGGTCTACATCATCATCTGACTAAGATTCATAATTACGAGGTGAGTTTCTAAATAATCTTAGTGTTCAATAAAAATAGGTCCTTAACATAAATGAATTAAATTAAGTCCTCCTTTTCTCATTTTTGCCCCTTCCTTCCTTAAGGAAGAACACATAACAGCTGAGAATAGCTGTCCTGAAGAAATGAAAATGTGTTTGACACTACGAAATTTGCCAATTTACTTAGAAATAAGAGGGAAGAACAAAAAGCAAAGACATTTTCTCCTGAACTTTGTGATCTGATTAGTTTCACTTAATCGATTCACCGAATAAAGAACAAAATTCATTTTAAATTGAAATTACTTCCGCGGAATAGAAGAATAAGTATTTAAAAAGTGTTAATGAAGATAATTAATGTAATTAGTCCAACAGAGTCGGAAATTGATTGGAGCTGAAATCTAATTAAATGATAAAACCAGTGAATCCATTTTCAGCACCAAATTGCTTAAACCCATTTTCTATAAACCTTCTTCTAATCTCGCGAAATCTTTTCCTCGAAGAAGTAATGCCTACCGTCTAGACAGCGAGTCGTCCAATATATTTTCTTACACATTAAACAACTGTCCGATGCATTGTTCGAGCCAAAGAAGTAGAAAATTGTTCTGCATTGATTTCCGGAAATAATCGAAAAAAATGTATAGTTCAGCTATAAAATGGGGTGTGATCACTATTTCGATGAGACAGATATTATGCCAGACAGCCGTAATACCATATTTGACAAGAGAGGCTATCTATAAATTAAGTGAACAGTTTTTACATTTTTAATACGAAATATACAAAAAGAAAGTATTGTAATCGTCGAAAAATTTGACTCGATATTTTCATCTCGACATCGATATTTTTCGATGAATCTACACGTTTTATACCTCCTTGAGTGAAAAAATTAAGCAAATTTGGAATTATGTCAGTCGGTTTATAAACACGGTAACTAGAAAAGGGAGCATCCTTAGATTAATGAAATTTGATATATGTACCTAGCACCACAATTGTAAATCTTTGCCGAATTTTGGACAAAATCCGCTAACGGAAAATTTGTCTGTCTTCCTGTCCAGTCTCATGCACGAAAACTTAAGAATACAACTTCGGAAATTTTTGATAGATTTGACGATTTGAAATTTGGCATACTGTTTTATGGTCAGAATTGCAGATGTGTAACAAAGTTTGCATAAAACCCATATACATTTTAATTATGCGTCTATCCGTCCAACTCAAAACCCCAAGAAGATATTATGTAAATGATATTTGGTATGCGATATCTCATAATAATTGTAGAACTATGCAAAAGAAGTTCCATTCTTCTGTGACTGAAACTAACCGAGTAATGAAGCTTTGAACATCACTATTTTAGACGATTTTAGGCTATTTCAGCGGCGACCTCGAGGACGATCCGCAAATCAATGGACGCTGCTCTCTCGAGGCGACTATTCATTGGCTTAAAATAATAAAATTCAGAGCTTCATAACTCTGTCAGTTTTCGTCGCAGGAGAATGAAACCGGTTTTTTTGGGGTTCAAAATGTTAATGTGTCAAGAAATTTTAATAAATATGACTAATAGGGCCGGGAGACCATATCAAAGTTTGGAGTTTGTAATTTTTTCCAGCATTACATTTATTGGCTTAAACAGCATAAAATACGTCATTTAAGGCATTTTTCTATTTGGAATTGTGTGCCTATCTCTAATGGTTTAGAAATTATTTTTTGGGCCATGATTAAAGTGAACACTCTTCATAGTGTCTCTTTTGCCGATGTAAAAACCTTTTTTTACAAAATTCCACAATAACAGGAAATTACATTTCCACAGACCCCGTTTTCCCCGTTTCTTCTAAGAAATTCCGTTTTTCCTTCGAATCAAGTTTTCTTCTTTTTTTATCGAATATTTTCATCATCATCTCTTTCCAGCTGAAATTTTTTTCCAAGGTATAACTTCGAATTATTTCATCACCATCATGTGTCGAATGATCATGTTGTTACACTGTTTAAAATAAGCTCTGAGTTAACTATGCAATTAAAGTATCTGTTTTCAAGTCTCGTCTTTTTTGATAACTGTAATTTTCTTCCCCGACAGCATAATCACCAAGGAAAAATTCGATACCATTCTCCACGAAGAAAAAAGAAACCATCTCATCTTTTAAAATGAATGCATTAAAAAGAAACGGTTCACGTATTAGACCGATAACCCTAACAATGTATCAATATGTAAAAAAACCGTGGGCGATGCGATATGAATTTAAAAATAATAAACTTCTATGTACCAAAAAGTAAGTAGTGGAAAAAAAAAACGATTTCGTATGCAGAAGCCATGCTTGTCATTTTTAAGGAGAGGTGGCGACCAGGAAATCTTGATAGGGTTTGAAGAAAAGAAAAACGATTTTGGAACAAAAGGTACGAGGGGGGTTGAGAAGGAAAGGGGACGATCAAAATAAGAGATGACTGTGTGTAGGGCAGAGATGAAGACAAGGGGATAGTGATAGACCTGGGATGTTAGGTCACGCTACATTTTTTTCATCCATAGGGTTGCTTGAGATGGAAACTGCAGTGTCGCCA